>OX392463.1:39092127-39372090 GCA_947623515.1 Neoascia interrupta
AAAGATACCATGAAGGGTTCTTAAATCGAGACACTGAAAACTGTGCCAACATAGAAAACATGAAAAAATTATTCACAAATATTTTTTGACTCAGGATGAGAACGAACCCTGTTAGCATAACGATTGAATGAGCAAAAAAAAAATTAACAATCGGCAAAATGAACAACAACTTACTTAAATTTAAGATCAATTCGGAAAAACTCGGAGAATACGGCGAACTGCTTTTGTTTTTTAATATTATCATCCATAATTAATGTTTTTTGATTAATCATCCATAAGTTTCTATTCACGTTTTAAAAAAAAAAACCAAAAGATAAACTTTTGGAAGAAATTAAAATCCTATTAACTCAAATGGCGGGTGATATGGTACACCCTATAGGGGAACAAGGCAACATTCTGTTAGTGTTGCATATGTTTGCCGGCAGCATCAATCTACTCTCTAGTTATATTGTGCATGTGGTCCGCCCCACATGCTCTACTAGGCTTTCTTCTAAGTCTAGTAGCCCAAAGGTTTTTTTTCGCGACGAGACATATTGAATTTTCCATGGTCTGATGCTGACGTAAGGTTGTAATCTTTACAAAATGTCATGTCATTGGGTCATGCTTTTTGGGTCAAGGCTAATAATCCGTTTTTTACCTTGTCTTTGTGAATATAAAAACTAATGACCCGCACGAAAATGCGCCATTTTCCCCTCTCGTTTCAACAATTTTTGTTGATCTGAATTTAAAACTTGCATCATAATTTTTTCCACTACGCCACGGGTGGGGTGCCGCGGTGTAGTGGTTAGTGTGTGTGCTTACTACGCCGGAGGCCTGGGTTCGAATCCTGCCATCGTCACCTGAAAAAAAAAGACTTGTTCTTTTTCACAGTCCCCACCTCCGCGAGGGTCTGACAAGCCCTCCGAGAGTATCATTTGTCTTGAAAAACTTCTCAAAGTGCCGTTCGGATTCGGCAAAAAATTGTAGGTCCCTTTGTATGTAAAAGAAATTAACACACCAGCATACATTGTTGAGAAGTTGGCCCTGGTTCACCTCGAGCTGTTGCGCCACTCTATTTATTTTTTTTATCATAATTTTTTCCGCTTACACATGAAAATCTAAAAACGCTTTCTACGACACATTGAAATAAAATCACGACCGTCATCCAACAGTTTACTGAAAAATCAGAGCGCGAACAAGACAGGTAAAAATTTCCAAACTTGAACTCTTTTCTATTTTTTGTAGCACAGACAAACTCCGGAATGCCTAATCCTGACCCTAAGTCCTGAATCCAATCCACGACCTAAGTGAATATTGCTGTATGTGAGTTTCACTAGCTGCACCATATTACCCGACTCTACCCTTCAAGGCGTATTTAGTGTGTATTCAAAGATAAAACTTTCTTAAATTGCATTTTCCCGAGATACATAAGTTCTCAAATGCTATCCTCCCTTGAATACAGAACAACAGGAGTCCTTAGAGTAGTGTAGCTGTCTGGTAACGTTCTCAAGTCATCATAATTTCAGCTATCTATTTTGACATTTAGTTCAAAATCAATTCCGAACTCAATTTATAATCAACTGTTGGCAGTAAATATTTGATATCACCTGCTTGTTTGACACACATTTCGCAATCACTACAACTCCACTTCATCACCCACCGCCATAATAATTGTAATTCAAACAATTAACCAAACAATTGTGGAACAACACTCGACAAAACGCTCGGGCTTCCTCCTTATGCACACCCATAATGTAAACATTTGTTTCCTTGTTGCCTTTTGTGTATCAAAATCAAATCGTATACATCGTCCCTTTCTCAAGTGGCTTGGCTGGCAACAACCACCATCCCCCAAAGTGTAATTTTTTCCCGAATACACCATTCTGAGAATAATACTTAACATGCATCACTGCCGCGGCGCGCACCATGCGTACTCGTCCTTTATGCACTTGATCGCCGCGCACTGATGCTGCAAGTGGTTTTGTCATATCCCCTTTGATGTGGCATTGCTTGTCGAAAAATCCACCCCTAACAATGGCCATATATAGCCGACAGCAACAAAAGGGGAAATTTAATGGGAAAATTTCTCAATGCCATCAGTGAAGCCTTTAAAGACATTGTATAATGAATGTATGAGGAAGGATAAAAGTTCGAATTCAAAATGCGTGCGCTCACGCATCAGGGACAAGTCGTTCGTCGCACAGAGATGGGTCACAGATGTTTGTTTGTTTTTGACAGTATGCACGATGATGGGGCGGTGTTTTTTTTTTCTTCTGTCGAACAATAATCCAAACGATATCGGAAGGATGTCGAAGGACCTTTGATGAGCTTTTCATTTAACTGGTCTTGCAAGGGCTTCGGTTGTTTATTTTTCATTCATTGCGGGGGTTCGGAACAAGGACAAACCATCGCTGCTGCTGCGTTGTGAATTCAATTTATAATCAAAACACTAAGGCGGTTGTTGTTGTTGTTATGCAGCCTCAAGGATGTTATTCATTGTGTTTGTAAATTTATTTTTTTTTCGTCAGTCAAACTTTTAGGGATTCTCTTTACTTCACCTGTTTTTTTCTTTTTTGCAGAACTATTTATTTTTGCTTTCGCGTTGTTGTTACACATTGATACATACTGTCGATGTTTGCACATTGTTAAAAACTCTAAGGACTCGCTGCGCGTCGGTCCCCCGGGCATTCTGACGCACATTAATTTCAAATTAGTTTTGCATCATATGGTCTGTGATGCAGAAAAACGGTGAGTACGTGCAACGCGCCGGTTTTTCATGCAGACACCAGCAGTTCTGGCTTAGATGTTGGCGGTGGTTGGGTAGAGTTTGTTTGTTACACGACTATTTCCGCGCTGGCTGGTAGGGTGGCGCTGGCTGGTGAAAAGGACTCAGATGGCGTTTCGCTTTGGCTATGGGTGGTTTTTTTAGTTGCTAAACATGCTGGTGCTGGTGGTTTAAACAGTTGTTGTGATGCCCGCGTTTGTGACACCTTTTTTTAACACAAAGTCGTGAAAGTTGGAAAGGCTTTAAGAAAGCTTTTAAAAACACTCAGATCTGTGATCGTGCTTGGAAAACTTTGCAAAATCAAAAGACTGAACGAATTAAAGACTTATAAAATAAAGAACTTTCGAGAAGTTGCGGTTTTCAAGGAATCAGATATAGGAAAACAAGCTTTACCGAATTAGTATCTTGTAGCTTAGGAGGATCACGCTACGAAGATCGTCTTCAGCTTTACAAGAATTGTAAAGAATTTGTAAAAATCGCAAGGATATGGTTGATTTGGGCCTTGGTTCCTTTCTTATTCCACCATAAGATGAACATAAACGAGTAATTTGTGCTAAAAATATTTGGTTATTAACATGTGGCTTCTGCAGTCGTTAAAAAAAATTTTAAGTCAATCGTTTTGTCAGCCCTGATAATACAATGTGTCAAAACTATCGGAGGAGGTTACTAGAAATTAATAGAAACCATGATCTTAACAATCGATAACTTTAGTTTCAATTTTAAGCAACGATTTTTTAGCAAAAAAAGGTATCTTCGAAAGTCTAAGTTGAATTCTGGCGAGGCACATTATTTTAACCAAACATTTAATAATGCAGTCTTACAAAATTGAAGCCTAAGCTTATCCAAAGGTTCAATGTTGCCGTCTAGCTAAATACGATAAAATTATTGCCACCCAACTCCTTACTTACTGATCTAAGATAGCCTAAAAGGACTCATCAGAATGGATTATGTATTCAAGGAAATTCCCAGTGTTACGATTGCATTTTCTTTTTAACACTCGAACTTTTCAGCGCCTTAAACTTCACTTAATCAACACAGATTAAAACATTTTATGGTCTGTCGGGAGGTTTCTGTTTTAGCAACCACTATGGTTAGAAATACTTTACATACCTTTTAAAATCGATCTTTAGTTAGCCCGGTTTCCAGCTTAGAGCCTGTTTTTATATGGAACTCGTATTCCCCATTTAGGTGTCGGTTGTCTAATTTGGTAAAACGATTCTGCCAAATGAGTCGATGCAGACATTCGAGTTCTAGAACCTATCCCCAAACCCGAAAGTTTGAGGTAAAGTTAGCTGCGTTCCGCTAAGGGCAAACTTGGCTGAATAACTTACGAGGAGATTATTTCTTGACTCTGATCTTTTCCACTTTAATCCTGGTTTTAAATAATGTTTTTCTTAACAATAGCCGCAGTTGAACAAGAAAACTCAACAACGGACTTCTCTAAGGGTCAGTGCTTACCCCTACACTCTTCCACGAGTGTACCTGTAACCCCCCAGCAACGTCCCCTCGAAAATTAAACGATAGAATACGCCGATGACATGGCGCTTGCTTTTCATCAACACAAGTTCTTAGAAAAGCTGGAACGGCTTACGACATTAGACCTGAACCATCTGTCTGCAATACTGCAAGAACTGGCACCCTTAACTCAGCGTACCAAAAACCGAGATCTGTTGTTTCCACCTCAATCACAGAGATGCTCGAAGAGAACTGCGATTGACGCTCGATTGTGTGTATGGTCACCACTTAACAGTGTTGGCGAAAAGGGTACTATGAATCTTTTAGACTACAGCTAGGTAAACTGGGATACGCAAACCTTGAAAAGGATAAATAAATAAATAAATAGAGTAGCGCAACAGCTCGAGGTGAACCAGAGCCAACTTCTCAACAATGTATGCTGTGTGTGTTTAATTCCTTCACATACAAGGGGACTTACAATTTTTTGCCGAATGCGAACGGCACTTTGAGAAGTTTTTCAAGACAATTGCTACTCTCGGAGGGCTTGTCAGACCCTCGCGGAGGTGGGGACCGTGAAAAAGAACAAGTCTTTTTTTTTCAGGTGACGATGGCAGGATTCGAATCCAGACCTCCGGCGTAGTAAGCACACACACTAACCACTACGCCACGGCACCCCACCCTTGAAAAGGATACCCTGGTAATAAGTCTTCTTTAACTGGAACATACCTAATTCACCAGTTTTTATACCCGACCCATGGTATATTAAGTTTAATGTATAGTTTGTAACGCAGTGAGTTAACACCGTAGACCCCAAAGACCTTTTAGAGATATGAATGGGACCGACAGGAGAATCGATTTAGCCATGTCCGTCCGCCCGTCCGTATGTGAACAACTTTTAGGCCCTAAATTTTAAGGTTGAGGTGGGTTGGCTGAAAGTCCAGTCCTTCAGATCAAGTTTGAAAATTAGCTGAATCCGCCCACAGACACGCCCACTGCAGGCCTGTATGTGTATCATCTCTAATTTTAAAAAATACTTTTTCCAAATTTTAGCTATGTTAAAATGGAGCTAGCGCATTCATTTTTGGTATGTAGCATTGCCTTGTAATTGTCTTTGAAGTAGTCAAAAATGTTTAGCATTTTCATTGACCACGCCCACTTTTTAAGGGATTTTCCCTTAAAATGACTGTTTTTCAATAAATATATATGAAATTTGACAAAAAATTCTATGACAAAAGTTGTAGATATTAGCATTTTCTAACTTTTATGTAAATACTGTATGTGGCTCCGCCCACTTTTGTGGGCGTGGCGGTTAAAAAAAGTGATTTTTTTTAGTTAAAAAGGCGGAGTTTTAGGCCGAAATGTATGCAACCACCTAGTATAAAGCATTCAACAGTTATATTTTTATATCCCGCCCACTTTTTGGAGGCGTGGCTAGTTTTTAGTATGGTCGGGTATTTTGCAATCCGTCGTATATGGAGTGGAGGTTTTGCATACGCACTGTTGCGTATTTTCCCACTTTCCCACTTGTTTTTCGTAAAGAACTTGTTGGGTGTAGCAGCTTTCAAAATTCTATTACTGCTGTTTTTTAAATTTAATTCTCCTCACTCTACTACCTTTTCTCGGCACTTTGTTAAGTGCCAATTTGTTGTGCATTTTACTTCAACGCACAGCCTGCTTAAAGAGGGAAAACCTTTTAAGCAAATCTGAATTCGAAGGAAATGAAAATTTCTACAATTTAAAAGAATACGTTTTCTTTTTAAATGTTGTGGGAAAAATTACTTCTTGAATGCAAAAAATTACCAAAATTTGACAGTTCAAAAATGTCGGATTTGACCAAGGATACTCTTCGTTTAAAAAAGATACACAAAAATTTAGGTCTGTACGACAGCACTGATTCTTAAGACAAAACTTCACCCCAAAATATCGCGGTATCACCTTAGCCCGAACTTTTGCATTTTACATATAAGGAACACTTAACCAAAGCTTCGCAAAAAATTAAGACTAGGAACAACGTGATTCAAAAACTAGCAGGCACTTCCTAGGGTGCGTACGGAAGCTTCCAAGGCACCTTTGCTATTTCACTGGTATACTTGGCTGCAGAATATGGAGCCCCCTTTTGCTAAGCAGCTGCCACAAAAATAAGATTGACACCCAACTGAAATCCAGCATGAAGCTTATATTTATCTGGTGCCTTAGGTTAGGTTAGGTTGGAAGGGTTGTTCGCATTTGGGGCAAGTTCATTCGGTGGGCGGATTGGTCCATTGCGATTACCCTTGTAAGTTAGACAAACATGGTTGGACATATGTCTTGCTAACTGAACCAGCCTGATCTTTTTAGGTCTAGTAGTGATATTCCTGCCAGGTCGTACAGGCTTTCAAAGAACCTGACTCCAAAAAGGGTTAGTCGTTGTTTTTGGAGAGCTGGACAGTGGCAAAGAAAGTGTTCTATAGACTCTATTTCTTCTTCCTCGTCGTTCTTGGAGAGCTGGACAGTGGCATAGAAAGTGTTCTATAGACTCTATTTCTTCTTCATCCCTACAGCTTCTGCAGAAGTCGTTCGCAAAGAATCCAATTCGTGTAGCCATGAAACCAATGGTGCACTGACCTGTGACTATACACGAACGAGTCTTCTTATGATGTTTCTACTGAGGTTCGTTATTCTTTTTAGGTCAAGTACTGGCCAGATCTGGTGCCTTAACACTAAAACCAGTTGAATGGCCTCCTATGCTCTGTAAGATAGCCCAAGCAGCCTGACAAAAGACAAAAATCCAAGGAAATTTCGAAAGGAAGGAAATCCACAAGATCCATGGAAACACCACCATCCTATGGCTTCGCTCAAAGCACCTTCCGATAGAACTCACAAAAAGTTAAGTGCTCAAAACTTTACCCTGTAAGAGTCCTGGTCATCAACGTGGACTAATTCAGGCAGGCAAAGCCCAAGATTCTAAAATGAAAACAGAGGACCAGAATTTGAACTACCGAGAAAAGCTTGGTGCGACTTGACCCGTATAGGGACTTCCATTGGGAGAAGCAACACTCAGCTATTGACCATTCCCCCCATGCGACGCTCCCTTTCAAAGCAGGACTTCTAATTTGCCCTCTTTATTTAAACAAAACTTAAATTGCTAAAGCTCAAGACCGTATTGTGCCGAACTTCTCGAATATGACGGAAGAGTTCAGATGGGATCTTGAATTTTTATTCACATTCAAAATCCTCCCGGACTGCGATGGTTAAGGACTTTTAGGAAGTCGTTCGAAAACACACAGACTTCTGAAACAACATTTCGACAGCAAAGGAGTCTTTCGTTTTTCGTCGTTCATAAGAGATTAAGAATGAGGTCTGTCCAATACAGATGGGGACCAAAGTCGATCTAAGGAATGTTGAGAAAAAAGTTTTTCGTTGGATGCTGCTCTAAATTTAGGTTAACGTGCCAAATCTTACGCAGCACGCACAGATTTAAAACCGAGGGCCTTGTTGACCCTGAAGTAGGTACTAACAGAATTATACTTTCCTAAGTTCTGACGTTTATGAAGCTTTTAAGAAAGAAATAACCTGGAAACCTGATCCTTAGATTGAAATCTACATAAAGAAATTCTATTGTGGTTATAGCAAACAGGCAGCATGAATTTTACATATAGATTCATGCTTTCTGCCTGCAATCTCCATCCCTGTCTGGGCTCTTTCTTGGTTTTGGCATAGTTCCTAGGACAAGTTCTGGCAGAATCCTGCCCTACCAGTGAACCAAACCAATTCTTTTACATTCTGTCCACACTAGTCTTTAACTCCATTATATCTGAAAACGTGTTACTGGTCAGGACCCACGTTAGGCGCCAACTGCAACATTTCAGTGTCTGTCTGGAAAAAGTTCTCAAAAAAGTACAGACAAAAGTCTAACTTATTGTCAAAATAATCGGACAGTCCTATAATCAAACCAAAGGCGCGGAATCTTGATTTAAGCTAGAGCCAACCTCTGGTAACCATAAGCGCTGTGTTCCTTGTACGCTTCACATGAACGGGCACCTATAGTTTTTTGCCGTAGGTACCCGCACGGAACATTTAAAGGCTTTTCAGATAGATTTTGCTCTCAGAACGTTTGTTGACCCTCCTTGAGGTACTGACTGAACCGTTATTCAATGCGTTACTTTCGTTTGAGTTTATTTGATTCTAGTATTTACCTAATTACGAGTTTAGTTTTGTTTTTTCTTATTTATGACCAAATTCTAAATCTTTAAAACTAAAAAATATAAACACAAAAATATAGTGCACATCAACGGAACTTGATCTTTCATTTGGCACAGGTTTCACAAAATTTGGTAAAGAAATAAGGCTCTAAAATAGGTCACAAGAAAACGTGAAGCCTATTAATATAATAGATTTTGGATACAAAACTCATTAAAAAAACATTGTCACATTGTGGAAAAATGTGAAAAAATCAGAGTATCTACACATAAAGTCATAAAAAGAGAGACTATATGGTCGTGAGACCAATGCTCCGGAAAGGATAAATGAGTTTAAGCCCAAAAAAAGTATATCTACTCACTCATGTGAGCTTATGGCTTTTGATAGTCATAACTAGGCAGGCAGTTAAGGTAGCTAAGATTCCCAACTTGCAGACAAGATGTTCATGCTGTTCTGTGTTCACTTTCATCATTTTTTAAATAGAAACCAAAACCGAAAAATCATTGTTACTTACTTTTTCGAATTTCCTTTTGCATAGGAAGGTTCTCTTTAGTCTGTAAAGAGAAAATAAATTTGTGTGAATGGTAGGTAAGGCTTTGAAATATTCGAGTATAAGTTAGAAAAATAATCCCTTAACCCGGAATTGCGGTGATGCAGCACCCCTGTTGGCCTTTTATAGAATTAAATTTATTTAGCCATCAAAAGGTTAAGTTAATTACTCTTAAATGTTTCGTATAGGAAAGTATGAAAGTGCAGCACATTTGGGAGGCTTCACACTACAGAGAAGAGTGGAGGCTATCAGTTTCGGTAGGTTTTTTGCTTCAGGACACCATAATGGCAAATTTTCTAGTCCGTTAGGTTCTAGTCCGTAAAAAAAGGGCTCAAAAACATCTCAATAGAATCCCCCTACCAATTGATGTTGGATCACTTCAGTATGTCCCCTAAACGCTTGTTACACAGATCTCATTACATCAATTATGTAAAATGGCAATTGTCCTCAAACAGCTAAATTTCCCCTCTATACTTTATCTAATATTCAGCATATTTTCCGGAAAGGTCAGATCGGTTTTGCGTGCCTTGCGTCAATGCTTAACTCAATCATTCATAAATATTCAACAACAATATGTACTTAATTACATAACAGGTCCTTGGCCACCCCATAACATTTATACAAACGACACCCAAAGCCAGCACCCTTCGTATACCCAATCACGACGACCCTAACCAGTGTAACTCGGGTGACTGACTACACGCACTGACTGCACGAGTATTCCATTTGATTCTTATTCCAATCACATTCAAATGACATTTCCCAGGAGGAATACCGATTTGGTCCTTTTTTTGTACTCCATGCACGCGATGAATGCCACAGACGCAGGCACACACCCCTAAAGATCCTTGTAGGTTTTCTGTTCGAACCATCAGCGTCATTCGTTGCTTCCTTGTTTGAAAGTGTTTTTCTTTTCTAAATTCGTCTATGTCGACCTTCTCTCACCCACCCAAGGGACCTATGCTAACAAATCCTTAGACTTACGACTGTGGCTTGCACAACGATGAAGCAGTGCGACAGTGACGTGTGTCTTGATTTTAAACGCGATTACATCCCAGCAAAGAGAGCGCGCACATTGTATTGCAAGTTTTGCATGCTAGAAAGGATTGACGTGTGTCGTCCTCATGCAAGCGGTCGTCGTCGAGACGACCCCATATCCGTACCACGTAGAGACTTCTCGGTATTTCCGGCATTCGTTACACTTTGGACACGTGATAGTGTGACCGAGCGACACACACACACGACAAAAAAAAAACCCCAAATACAATGATGGACTGCGTAAGGATTTATCATAATAATTTCTCCTGGTTTTCCATTTTTAGATTCATTAATGGGCTCCGCCAGCGAGGACGAGGACGATGATGAGCCACATTTGCGAGGGCCACCTCTGGGCCTGGGTGGCATGGGACCCAATGGTCCCGACTCAGCAGGTGGACAACTCGGCGCATCAGACATCTCAGTGCAAAGTATGAGTACGGATAGTAAAAATACACACGACGATTCGGATCAGGTATGTGGCTCTAAAAGCTGACTTTTCATAATCGCATTTTTATAGTGTTTTTATAACAAAGCGGCACCGCGATCGGTGACGCCATGTTGGCGATGATTAATCACGCTGAGCTGAAAGTGATTGATTGAATGAAAAGTTGATGTGATGCCATTGTGTTTGCAGGGCTCACTGGACGGTGACCCAGATGGACGAGGTGATTCCCAGGCGGAAAACAAAAGTCCTGATGATGGTGCAAATGGTTCGAAACGACGTGGCCCGCGTACAACAATCAAAGCGAAACAGTTGGAGGTCCTGAAAACGGCGTTCAATCAAACGCCGAAACCGACGCGGCACATACGAGAACAACTGGCGAAAGAGACGGGTCTGCCGATGCGGGTGATACAGGTGAGTTGGGATAGTTCCAAATTGTTTTTGTTTTTTAGTTCTTGGTTGATGCAGATGAGTTCTGGGAAAAAAATATGAAAGCATTTTGAAGTTGTATGATGGACTGAAATAATTGTTTGCCATAATGGAATTAAGTACATCCTTTGCCTACATATTAATTTGCATTCAATAAAGGAGCGTAACTGCTTCATAAACACACAATTTTTGGGAACAATCGCTGATTTACAAGCCGATTATAAGAGCTCCTTTTGAAGCTTCAAAAAACGTTCTTTTCATCGAAAACTGTATTTTACTTCCGTCTCTTTTCATATCAAAACTTAAAGTTTTTCTGCATGCGACGTAAAGTATGATGTTTTCGGAACACCTCAAGGTTCCATTCTGTTTCGATTACTTTTTTTTAATTTTCAACAAAACTTTTTACTCTGCACCCATAAAAACCCCTGCCGGTCATTTTCTTTCCTTTATGTTTCACGGCCCCTTCCTGACGTAGGTGCGAGGTTGGGTGCATGCACGCAGAGGGTACACTCAAGGAGGGATTATGGTACTGACGTTTTCCGCCCAAAAGATTTTGGAAAATTCGATTCAAAATTTAGAGAATTTGTTTGTTTTAAGGGATTTTTTTAAGCCCTTGTCAAACTCAGAGTCGATTGGAAAACTACAAAAATTGAGCCACGATCCTAAAAATGATCAAGACTCAAAGAGATGAAAATATTGCGAGATTCCAGAGATGTAAGCAAGTTTTTTTTTAATAAAATCCCCGCTCTGCGAAAAATGGGTTTAAATGTGAATGAATGGGAATTTTCCCCAGCCTGATGCGGTATCATGAACTTAACTATTCGACTTTTTGACACTGCACGCTACTTAAATATTTACACCTAATGTCTCCATAAAATAAAGCACTAATCACCCAACAGTTTTGTGCAACAAAGCAACACCAATTTGTCAATGCGAAGCGATTTTCAAATGAACTCATCTCTTTGTGAAGCCCCATAGACCGCATCTGCTCTGTCTGTGGGTCAAACGAATAAATCCCGCATCTTATGTGTACGTGGTTAGCCATAACCACTTCCAGCCATACTTTATCTTATGTAATCTGACTCCCGTGCAAAATTGTTGAGCCACACAAAACGATTAGCGTAGCCCACATTTCAAAACCCAACAAACGAAAAACAAAATTTTTTGTGTACGAGTATTTTTTTAGCGAAACGATTCGGTGCTAGGCACTTCGCACCGCATTCATACATCATAGCTGCTGAGAAACCTGTCACTGATTTATGACAGTAGTTTTTCCACATCCTCAACGCGGTGTTGATAAATTGAAAATGTGCGCCGTGTATAGGTACCTCAGCACCATCCCTGCTTCGAATAGATTTGGTGTGTAAAAAAGCCCATCCACCACCTCTCCTTGCTGAAAGTGGGAAATGGGCGCACTGGCATATGTGTCACTGTCATTGTGACGACACGATGACAAGTGATGAATGTCTATTCGGGCACCGTCGTAAACCCAATTTTGAGTCGGCAAAAAGTAGTAATAATTGCAAATCATAAATAAACCGGACAACTGGGCTTCCAGAGAAAAAGCCGCCATAAATCAAAGCCCAAAACGGCTTGAACATAAAAAACAAGACCTCTGCCTTTTAACGATAGATGTCTCACCTTCGAACATAAAATTCGGATGCGAATTTTCGAGCGGAAAAAAAACGACAGGCACATATAAAATTGATACCGAACTGACATAATATGCGATAAGTAGTTGACCAGATGATCGTGCGCCCGTATGTCGGGTCCTAGTGTCACGTCCGATTTTGGTAACAACTCTGGCGGAACATCCGTCAATTTACGCCCCGAACTAAGGACGATAATGATCTAATGATCGCCATCATCGCCGTCGCCGCCGCCACAGCAGCGTCATCGCGTCGTCGTGGTCATCATGTTCCAGGTGATCTCGAAGGGGACTTTTGCCTCCGTTTATTTTAATTTCTATAATTTCCGCGAGGGGGAAAATTGATCATGGCATTCTTTTTGCGCTCAACGAAAACGTATAATTTTGATAAATGTTCTTGCAAAGTCGAAATCTGTTGAGGATTTTGTTTTTGCGGAAATAAAGGATTGCATAAATATACCCGCAAAGAGAAAGAGAGAGCGAGAGAGGATGTGATCGCCTCCGATATGAACGATTGTTTAAATTGATCGAGCGTTACTGAGTGACCTAAGTCACCGATTTTGACGTGTAGCACTTTGCCGACAACACAACCAATTCTAATTGGCCAACGATCGAGGTGGACTGAAGATTAGCGAAATTGCAGCAATTTCAAGGAGGAAATCTTAACAGCGACATGGATGGGTCAATCGATACTTGTTGACTGCAGATGATCTCTCTGATGGGGGATAAAGTGGCCGATGACGGGCACGCATAGTTTCAAATCTTTTGACCAGGATAATTGGGTGATTATGTCAGGGGAGAGATTTAGCTATCGGAATGATTACCTTGTCTCAAGATTAGACACATGATGAAAGCAAAGTTTTTTTTTTGTAGAACTGTCGAAAGAGGATGTCTATTTATTTGACTTAGGGACTCTTTACTTTGTTGGAGTAGTGCAACTTTTTTAAATTGCATTGATCAGCGGTGTCAAGGAAAGACTGCTCATTTGCAAGGTACAAAGTTCTACGGTCTTTGGTAATGCGAGGCCCCAGCCTAAATTCGAACCTGTCTTAACTACATATTTCCTGCCACAGCAAGTTGTTCACAGGCAAAGGCTGAACTGACTGCTTTGGTAAGCAGATTATAAGCATACATCTTACGAACTAAAGAGTCGTAGAGTATTGAGTAAGAAATCCGAAATACGTTTTAGCCCAGTGTTTTCTTTCCCTAGGGCCTTCGTAAAAACCTTTTTTTTTAATTTAAACCAACCGCCGACCATAACCTATACAACCGATGCGGGCCAGGAAGCCCCTGATTCTGAGACAGGCGCTATGCTAGATTTATTATTGCTGGTTTTGAACAGACCCGACTAATTTATGCACCTGTATATATTATATTTGGTGAACGTTCAACCATCCTTAACGCGTCGGAAACGAGAAATCGCTCTTTAGGTTAGGTTGGTTGATGGATGCCCCTGTGACATTTGTCAAGGCTTACTTAGGGCCGGTTTTTCAGTGCAAGATCATCCAAGTTTCCGAGTTAAACTGAGATTAAACCCCAAATATGTTTTTCAGTAAACTTTTAGCTGGGGTTAATCTCAGCTAACTTGACAAGTTTGGTCAGTTGATCTCGGATCAATTCTGGACAGTATATGAACATTCTGAACAGTAAAAACTTTTTTGAATGTTTTTTTTCTGTGTGGAATGGTAGTTGATTTGATTGTTTCTTTCAAAAATTACGTCTGGGAACAACTCGAACTTATTTTCCTGTGTTTTTATATGTGAAGTAAGAGTTGGGCGACTCAATTATTTCGAGACTCGAAGATTTTGACAACTTTGTTGACGGAGCCATTGAAAAACTGCTCACTGGGTTAAGTCCAGATTAGTTTCGCTACGGGACTAACAGATCTTGGTTTAAAATTGGCTTAACTCAGAAGTGAAAAACCGGCCCTAAGACCACTTAGTTGCGTCGATTGTGTCCATGGGGGAACTTTTTAACACGAAAAATGAAACAAACAGCGAAACCGCTATTAAAAGCTCAAAGTTCCCCTCTCTTGAGCTCATCAGGATTTGTATGCAAATTTTAGGAGGTCCTTCAAATCCACATTGCGTAGATCTTCAAGCTCATTGAAGAAGGAACTGTTGAGGCCTCTTGGCCTTTATACTGTTGGGAACTAGGCATTCACGTAGCAAGTGAAGGCATTCACTTACTTCAACGTCCCTGCAGCTTCTGTAGTTATCACTGTGCAGAATGTCTAGCCGATCTGCATGTAGACCTTCGGCACAGTGCTAACGCTACGTAAGGGGTTCCCAAGGGTAGCAAGATATTCTTGCAATCATAATGATCCATTTAACTTGGCGCTGGCCATACCCTCTTGTAAGTCTGCACGTTTCAAGTTCTATACAACGCAGGTTAGTTCTAGTCAAACTCATTTTCTATATTACTTGCCATCGAGCTCAGCAGTATTCTTATGGATTTGATGCATGGCTGGAGATGCATTCGTCTTTGACCCTGAATTTGCAAGCTTGCCCATTTATTCGTCTTCCGGGGTATCGGTGTGACATGGCAAACAACATAGAGTTACAGGATTTCCTGCATAGTTTCACAACGCTTGACTTCACCACACCTGACCTGGCGTTAATGGTCTTGTTTTCGAACCTACGCACCTTCCATTTTCCAATTTTTTCAATATGCACCTATAAAAAACCGCAGTTGCCTTTGACCCTGAAGGATTCGCTTAGTTTTAGAGCTTTATAGTAGGTCCTGTGCCAGTTTCGACGTCCATCTTAGATCCAAGACGATGATCTCGTCATTTCTTCTTCATATCTACTGTCTCGATCACTTCTTCCCGGCATTCTGGTATCGAATTTCCTGTTGAAAGCGAACGTCAGAGGCAGGTATTCCGTCACTGGAGTGTCTATTGAGGCACGCCACTGTATTCTTGCAGAATGGATTCCATTAGGCAAAAGGTTTAGGCTGTAGTATATGTCTAAGGTTGGGTCCAATGATGCGGTGGATGTGGGAATTAGAAAAGTTATCTCCATGCACTTCCTTTGGACTTTGGTGGGGTGAGGGAGACGACACTTTCTTCCTGTAGACTTCCACCATACAACCGCGCGCCTTATGATAAGGTGGGCCTTAAAACCGCTTTGTACATCCAGAGTACCCATCATGTACGATTCAATTCCTCACGCCCACGGGCTCCCGAACTTTGTGCGGCAGGCATATAAAGCCACGTATGCCCGCTAGACATGATCTTCTTCGTTCTCCCTCCAATTGAATTTGAACGTCCGGCTGTCTAACTGAATGGGATATCGGAAGCTCAATGCCTTCTTCATGGATTTATCACCAGTCCTCCAGCCTAGACCCTGTTATCGACAATAGGAAGTGCGTACCTAAGTCGATCGCTGATGACTGATGGGAATTCGTTGCGATCAGGCTTGCCACATTGTGTGCATAATTATGTACTCAAAACAAAACCCACTCCCAGGACCAGAATCCAAATGAGCAGAGACAGGACATCTCCTTATTGTGGTGTTCCTGTGCTCCTTTTTCGTCTATTGCCCTGCTTAAATATTGAAACTGTACTTCTCATAATTTCGTTTTTATAAAACCCGAATCTTAAAGCTAGACTCGATTTTCTTTATGCTATGTCTCCACCGGTAATGTAAAGAAGATTAGCGGGAGACGATTAAAATAAATCCCAATGTGGCTCCATCGGACAAATATAGGATTAATTTGACACGAAAACTCCGTTTCTGTCATTTTGGCTCTCAAAAGAGAGTGGCAATGTCATTTCCAATGAGCGAAAACGATTTCCTCAGCAAAAGTCACAATAAAAAACGTACTTGTGACAGATTTTTCGTACAGGGACTGTTTCAGTATCCTTTTTTGATTCTCAAACTGTTACAAAGGTGCAGCAAATAGGTTTGTGAATAGGGTGAATGGGATTTATGAGAGGATTTATCTTTAATCGCTTGCCGAGAGGATTTAAATTTGTATGGTAAATCGCGTGATTTGTAGAGGATTTAATAAAAATTTATATTAATCGACGATAAGTGCTCAGTGGAGACATGGTATTAAATCTCCCCTTTTTCAATCCCGCTTTTATAATCCTGTGTTTATTTCTCTGCTTTTTATCGTCTTTTTGCAACGAAAAATCACGACAAAGATCAAAACATGGTTGCAACTTCCTTGGGCACCCTGTTAGGTTGGGGGCAGGGGTAGGTGCACGGTTGGGTGTATAAAGTGTAGCGTTTAAATAAAATGAATTAGGATTACATTTTTTAAACCCTTTTAAGGGTAAAGTTCAGAATCCTCGGACGGGATCGGCGAGATTAGGGCGAAAGTATTTTTTTAAGATGCTGGGTTCCCGTCCTTCTGATCACCTTGCTGAGCTTCACTGCGGATCAAGTAAAGATCGGCGGCGCCAAAAGTGACAGCTCGACCTGTCCATTTCAAACTGATTAATGCTTGCGGTGGAGAGCCGCAATCTCCCACCGCAAACCCACGCCTTAGAGCCGGTCCAAGAACTATATGCCAGGACCAACCGATCTTACTCGTTTCTTCCGTAACTCATACTCGTTTTGTCTTTTAGCAAAAAAAAGTCCGTGGAATTTAAGTTCCAAACCCAAAATATTTACAAACTTTAAAATTTAAATTTGGGCATAATTTCGCTATTTTTGTATTTATTTTTGGGGACTTATTTCACTTTTGTACTACCTGTTCATCCTTTTTGAATAAATTATTCCTTGCACCGTATTGGGAGATGCGGGGAGCTTCAACCATCCTACTTGCTTGAATTCGGGATAGGTGCGAGGTTGGGTGTATGCAAATTTTGAATATTTTTTAGGGTAATGACGTCCCGATGAAACCTGCTAATCATTATTCGCAGGGTCGTTTTATATTATGAAATAGAACTCCACTTTCTGGGCCTTGGGAATTGGGGCTCGGAAATTGGGGGGGGGGGGGGGCTCGGTTTCTAAGTACCATTTTTGCCTACTATGCGGGAGGTCTGAGTTTTATTCCCAAATCGGTCATCTCGAAAAAAAAACTTGTTCTTTTTCACAGTCTCCGGGACTTATGTGGCTGGCTACTTTAACAATTTGCTAATTAAGACCTAGTGAGCAGGATCAAGCAGACTAGACTGGAAAGATGCTCGTGCACTTTGGTCTTAAACTGACTAAAACGACGAGCAAAGATCGCCTGATAAAAAAATTGGGTCATAGGATCGAACTGATGGGAATTCAGGGATTTTCAATTGCAGGGATTTTGGACGGTTGCTTAATTGATGGGCACATATCTCTCTTGAAAAAAGAAGCTAAAGTCAACAAAATCAGGAGACAATAGGACTTTAGTATGTTTACCATAAATTTAAAGCGTTCGTTTTGGATTCTACCGTTAGCTTATATTTCCACTAAATAATCAGAATGGGAGCTCCGAAAATTTTCTATAGACAAAATAGTGTTGACAAAAGGTAGTCTAAGAGACCCTGTTAATTAGGTTCTCCAAAGGTTCCACTAAATTTATGATGAAAGAAATGTCTCCTAATTGACAAGTACATTTTGTTAAGGTTGAAATAATTCTGCTTTAATTTGAAATACATCTTTTGAACTAAAAAACACAATTAGACAGGGAAAAACTTACAAAAAAGCAAAAAAAATTTAATGGTTTTAATCCATTTATTTAAATTTCGACTGCGCCATTTATTTTTTCGAAAAAATCACTATTTTCACAAATCAAATAGGTGCAGCAAGACTATTGCAAGTCATGGAAAAGGTTAGACAATGTTCTTTTGGCGCGGTGTTAAAAAGATAATTTTTGACGTTTGTCACTCATTGACTCCATCACGCAGCCAGTAAAGAAACGTATCAAAATACTTGTCAAGCTGAACCAGTCCTAAGATAAATCAATTTTAAGCGTGAGCGCTTAAAATGCACGAAACAAAACTTCTCACGCTCAGCATTCGTCTCGAATTTCATCAATAAACATTAAACGGTTCCAGTTCACCGATCTTTTATAATTAAATTATCAAAAAAAAACACGATTGAATTTTTCCACCCAAAACAACATCACAATTTACAATCAACCAAAAGGTGCATATTAATTTCTATCGATTAATACATTCATAAACAATCGAAAACGATTTCGACACCTACTGATCGTGGCGCCCCAAAAGCACCAGCCAGCGCCCCCTGTTGTTAACGATTAGCCCCGTTATTAATGAAATCAAAAAGTTGTCATTTCTTGGTTCAATAACTATCTGTGATGCTAATACGAACCACAATTGTATGATTTGTTAAATTAACTGATAGAATTCGAGCAGACTGATCTTGTGATTTTTTCCTTTTTTTAAAAAAACTTTATACGTTCTCTTGGGTTTACGGATACTTTTACTTTTTTTTGTGAGGTTTTTTGATGATCAAGGAGAAGGTTTTTATGGCAGGTAATGAATGAACCGCGTTAATATTCATAAGCGATCAGTTTGAGTTCTGGAAGAGTGTGGTGTACCTCTACAGAAGATGATTTATGAGCAGATCTTTTCCTTTACGAACATAACCATTGGTTTCGTCATGTTGTTTTTTTTTATGGCCAACCGTATAGGGTGATGAAAAAAAGAATTCTACAAACTTTTCTTACCTTCTTCGTTGTTGGTTGTGTGGTGATTATGTGCGGTTTTTTGTCTTTGTTTTATTACCGCACGGATATTCTTTCATAAATAAGGATCTTGCTGTTTCTCTCGAAAAATCTTTTCGAAATCCCTAAGTTCGCAAACTACTTACAAACGTTTTGCATAAAAATTTAATAAATAATCGGACTTGTGAATATATTGTTCACAGGAAAAGGGATTCAAGTTCCGTCGCTTGTGGAGTAGTCCGCGATCTTCCCGTGAAAAGGGAAAAAGTAATTTTTCATCGATAAAACTTTAAGGATGCCTTTTATCTATTGCGATGGTTTTCTCATTAAAACAAAAAAGGAGCCAGTGAGATCGATTAGTAAAGTCGAGCAGCTTGCAGGACGTGGGTAATTAACTGCAAAAACTCAGCGAGCACAATTAAGACCGACCTATTTTGTATGCAAGTATTAACGTCAGCTGTCTAGTCACTAAATTTTTAATAACCATTGGCGCTACTCGTTAGTTATAGTTTCATTCGACTTGAGAATATAAAATTAAGTTGGAAAATAAGGGACCAATTTCGGACTTGTTTCTCAGGAGCCTACAAACGAAGAGTGTAGACCACTCGGTATGTTAGTAACCGTTTAAAAACTAACTTGATAAGGAGTCGACGGACGATCCTTGGATTCACAGGGCGAAGTCCAACTTAATGCTGTTAAAGTTTTCAGTAAATTGTTGTCAATGCGGTGCTAATAAACCGACAAACTAAGATGTGTCGGTGCATGCAAAAAGACTACAGAAACACCACACTCACTGTAGTTTCAATGTTATTCCAAGGATACATGAGATAGCAAGTTCTGAGTACCACTGCATATTTTTACTCTCAGTGCCAATGCGACAATGAACATTTACACATGATTACACGGCATTGTTACAACAGAGTCAATCATTAACCTACATTTCAGAAAAATCAAAGTAGTGTAGCAAATAGATGATCACACCTTACGCCTATGTCTAGTTGTATAAAAAAAAACAAGTTGTCAGAAAGTAGTCTTGTCACGATAGAAATTTTGGAAGTGTGCGTGACAGGTAGCAGTCACGTGTTACATGACACGACGAAAGCATATGAGCATCTCACACTTCGCTTGCTCCCCTCCAGTTTTTGTTCTCGGTTGCACTATTAAACCTTGTTTTACCGAAATCAATAAGCGAAGACCTTTAAAGCAATAACTTCTGCAATCTAGGGTACTTTGGTACCGGGTATATCAGCTTGTAGATCGCCCTACCATTGTCGTCTGTAAGCGCCGGCCGTTTTGGCAGCAAACCTTAGCTTTCGTCGCATTAGAATGAAAACTAAAAGGTGCTTGCAACTCAAAAGAGTCACCATTGTTGCTGGGCTTATTGAAGGTTTTGGACATGGAGGATATCCAGAGTTTTTGGTCCTTTTTTTAGTCTCTCTTGACAGATAATATCTACTAACAGAAGTTTTTTTTAGACCTTTGCCGAGTAAAAACAACTTTAATTGTCAAGGTCGGGACTCGAACCCGGGACCTCGTGTACAGGTATCCGACACACTTACCACTGAGTCAGTTACCCATAGCCTTTTACCGAAGAGGGCGGAACTCTGAGCTTCTAACAGCGGTCTATTTCTGTTTTCGTTCTAGGTATTAAGAAGGTTCCCAATGGACACAATGGACCCAACGGCTGGTCTAAGTGAAGCCGTGAATATTGTCACAAGGGCATCCATCAACCTAACCTATACCGAAGCCAACGTAGAAAGCGATTATTTTTAGAAGTTGAATTGATTGGTGCCTGAGCAGAACTAACACTGCCGTTCCCGCTTGATTGAGTTCTCCAATCGTGACTCAGCTGGTCCTTTTCGACGAATATGTGAGGTTTCTTTCGTTGCCATTTTTGGGGAGATCTGCCTGGAGCCGTTCCGAGATTGTGCCGGACTTGAGTCGGTCACGGGGAGTTTAGCTCTGTCCGTGATTCAGGTGGAACTAGGTCATGGTTTCGAAGTTTATTCGGAAGGAAGATTATTCTTATGAGTGTGTTTGTCCGTCGGGTATGTTTCCGGTCTCGTCTGTAAGGTCCAGCTTTGGCAAGAATTCTTTTACCTTTTCCTTGAAGGCATCCGAGTTTCTTTTGCCAAGTCGTGGGGCAAAAAAATTGGTTTGATATGCCTTGCTTTGTCATCTTCAAGGCATATCAATCCACAGTTTATGCTTCGAGTGTTTTTGTATCATCCATATACTTTATTCGACCTAGTCGAGCGCTCCCCTTTCAGGGAAGAATTCGGAGCCGTTTTCCTGTCAGTCTATTCTTCTTGTCGGACTTGCAGCGCTGTGGCTTTGTCGTCGTAGGTTTTCGCATTCGTTTAGAAGTTCGGCGGTCTTTCGGTTATCGTAGCTTTAGTGTCCGTGGCTCTTTTATTCTGCTGCTGGAAAACAATTGTCGGTGCAAGGCCTTGAATGGTCCAGAAGAATGTCTTACCAGAAGCCCTGTGCTCCGTCGCTTAGCCTGTTTAGGCTTTGCAAGAATTTGGTAACAAAAACCTATAGTTGGTTTCTTCAGTAGGATCGCATCAGTCGATCGCACATGCCGATCGGCAACTGTTTAATACCCCAGAGACAATATTTACCTTCTCCTGACTTAAAGATCAGTAGACCCAATGTAGATTGAGGCCATGTGCTACTCGGCCCGGCGCTACCTTTATGAATGTTGGTTGATGTGGATAGCCCCTTCCTGAAATTGAGGTTGCCGATCGCTGAAACAGATGACACCATCAACCTTAAGAAGCCGATAACAGCGTTCCCATAAGAACTGTTTAACCTGTATTCTACGACAGCAAGGTATTTCTGTCGCTCAAGAAAATAGATCCAAGAGGCGGATCAGTGCTTTGAAAATATATGCTAAATTGCACTAGATTTTTGACTCCGTCTAATCACGTGGAAATGTTTGTCATTGCATTGATATTTAAGTCTAAAGCAAACATTGATATGTCACCGTGTTTTGGGACAAAATTTACTATCTTCGTCGCTTCAATCTTTATAAGTCACGAAACTGCACCTGCCCAGACATGAGAGTTGCAATTTTTTAGTGTTTCGTAACAGGAAATTTCAAGTAATTTGAAAGCAAACAAAGCTGTTGAAGCAACAAGCATAATAGGTACCTTATCCGGCTTCAAAGATTATTTGAAATTCGTCGAGGTCCACGTAAAATTAGTCCTTGTCCCATTCCCCGGCATATCTTTGCATGAAAAACCACTTCGCGATCAACAAGCTCAATAATAATCTGCTGGCGAAGGCTATTAAATAACGAATTTGTTGCGTCAATTAGGGTCTCGATATGACATCGCTCTGACAGCAGGACGTAAGAAAAACCATTACCGCACCGGCAACGAACGCAATGGGCGCAAAAATTTACGTAACATCCTTGATTCTCGGTTCCAAGTTGCTACGGTGGTGGCAAGGAACCACAACAAACCGCGATATTACGTTGACTTTCTATACACGTGTAGTCGTTTGAGGATTCCCATCCTAATGGCTTATAAAATTGTTCTGCATTCCTCACCACCGACCTGCATCAACAACACCACCATGGAGGATGCATGGAAAGGAGAGTTTAAACACAGCCTTTCGTCCTGCCCCTCAGCCGACTACCGAGACAGCGACAAACAACGACGACGACAAATGACTCATAAAAGTCATGTGGACAAAATGCTCTGCACACGACGGATCCATGTTATTGGTTGTGTTCTACACCATGTAACCGGCATGCTCTGGAACAGCATTTTGATGCCCCATTCGGATGGTGGAAGACAACGTCATTTGGATGCATTGCTGCTGCCGCGCTGAGCTGGTTGTGAGACTCTTCTCCTTTGATGCGGCAATGATCAAAGCATCCCATGTCGTGTGTCTCAGGCAGGGATCATGTGTCGCCGCGTTTGCAGCAACCAAAAACAGTGAGGTGGTGCTGGTGCAGAGAACTCTTCTTCTTCTAATAATTCCAGATTCAGATGGGATTGGGAATGGGAATTCCATACGCCAGTCAGCTCCCTGCGGTGGTGGATCGTTTTCGGGTTGTGTGTGCTACTCTTTCGACGGCTTTCGGTGGTATGGTTGTCGTGACGAGTCGCCCGCTGTTTGACAACGACACACGGGAAGAGCACTGCTTTTGATTCCTTGTTTTTTTTCCCTTTCTTTTCGATTTCTTTTTGTCAAGTTTATTCCGTTTGACATCGGAGACAGGATGAATGTGTGAAGATCACATACCGCTGTCACCTGCTACTTTGCTTGGATAACATGACACGTTTGGTTCCTCGGAATGGATTCACCGCAGTGAGTGTTGCCAGGGATGTATAATATAGAGGGGGACTTGTCTTTGGGAAGGAGTTAACTTGTCATGCATCACCACCGTGGACAGGGGCAATCCAGAGCGTTTTAGGAGTGACTTACTCCTTGGAATCGAACATCGGTGAACGGAAAACTGTGTGAACGAGTTTTGGTGATGTGTATCCTTTTATTCTGAAGGAACCTACGGTATTGAGATCTGTCGGATTGTTGTCGAGCGCGGGTATGAGTAAAAGTGCCGACGCTAACACTACACACAAGTGATATGGGGATTAAGGTCCTTCGAAATAATTTCTGAGAAGTATTTGAACTGATAGTGCACCGCCGCCGCCATGAATGAATGACAGATGGTGAGAAATTTTAAAGGATGCAGGTTGTGTTGGTCTCCTTTGCGTATAACAGCAAAACGTTACCAAGGACTTCATGGAAGTCACAAAGTCAGTAAGAAAAAAATATTTGTGTAAGACACGATACATGGGTAATGAAATGTCAACATTTGAAGTCTTTTTTAAGTGTCTAGATTAATATAAAAAATTGCGAATCCAGCATAGATTAAGTCTCCGATATATTTTACTTGCATTCAAAGTAAGATAATTTCGATTTAAATTTCCGACTGCGCCAATTATAGGATTTTCTCTTTAATTTTACCGATAGAGCCATTGCCTGCTTCATTTTATGAGCACAGTTTTATACATTTTTTAAGGAAGTTGCTTTAAGATTCGTCTTAATTCATCCGATTTCCACGGAAAGAGACTAGCCAAGAGAAATGAGAGAATTTTTTTAAGGCGTCTGGTCCTCTAGATTGGTGGTGCCGTCGGGGTAATTCACAGCCACGTGAATAGCCTTTAGTTACGGGCTAACACGAAGTGTCGAATACGGACGATTTTACTGCAATTTACAAGTTTCGTTAGCCTCGGATTAGGACATGGAGTGTTGTCCCTTAAAAGACAACATGCAACTCATAAGCTTAGAAACACAGCGCCGTGTCAAAGAAAGATACAGAAGACGGAGAGACGCTTCAACAGGAATGAGATTCGAAAGAACTAAGAGAGCCTGTCAAGGGTACAATGTTCGAGCAAAACACAGTTGCCCGATCTTGAACGAAGAAGGCCCTCTTAACTGCGGAGGTATAAGACTGCTTAACATTGCACACCAGAAAATTTGCGCTGTTTTGTGTAAACGCCTAAGGCCGTTTGTCACAAACTGATGGGCCAGGAAACTTTGTTGATTTAACTTTCACACTGGGCAGATCATGGGAAAACTAAGCGATTCTACTGAAAACTTCAGTAAAACTAGCGACTACTGAAAAGCGCAATGTGTTCCATCAAGATCGGTAATCAAAAACAGTAGACGATAAGACAGTAAGAAAAAAAAAATAAAACAGAATTTACGACGCGTTTCTTCTTCATCACAATTCAAAGAAGAATACCGCAGAACTTTCGCGTCAACACTAGGTTGAATGATCTATCGTAAGACATTTTAATTACTCGCATGCTCCGAGGATAATGGCATAATTGGAGTCGGTTGCTCTAATTTACGCCATTCTAGGTATATAACTGCAAGCGGTGAACAGCAGTCAACCAGGGCAGTCTCATAACAATGGCGCCCAACGTGGCTTTAAGTGGCACCCAACGCGGGACCACTGTTATATGACAGGTCTCTTGGCTAATGGGCGTCTTTTGGTAATGCTGGAAAGAGGTCGGGAACAATAGGGATAAGCTTTCACAATCATATAACGCAGCCACTTCAAGGAAAATTCGCCTTCAAGCCACTTCCACTCGAGAGGTATTAACGGTGAACTAGAGAAAAACCGCGAATCTGCTGGCGCGTGGATGTACAATGATATCTATATTGTGTGTAGAAGTATATATTCAGCTTAGGACAAAGCTTGGTGATGAAACTTTTTGCTTGATGCCCACGGCCACCGAAGTTTTAATGAAATATTTTATAGGATTCAAAAACACCTTTTTTAATTGCCTCATATTCCATAGATAAACGTGCCTATCAATTCGTCCCAATGCCAAAATATGCCCCTGTGGCAAAGGACCGGTCATATAAAATGGTGCCCAACGTGGGTCTTTCAATGGGGCAGGGCCTGTGGGACATGAGTTCCTTTCAGTATTGATGGGAATAGGTCGGCGCATTACAGGTCAACTTCGACGAACTTTGGTTTAAGACGGGTGGTGAGTTTATGTCTTTAGCATAAGACCCTACGATGGAGGTAAGACGTATGGAGTAGGACATAATTAAAGGTAGGTACTAGATTAGCTCATGGGATGGGTTCTGTGTGATTTAAGAGAAGCGTAGTGGAAACAAACTTCGTTGCCTCAAAGTCTGGTCTTCCCCAAGATTTAAATGCTGGTCCTTAAAGTTGCCTCTTCTCTTCTATTTGCTTTTTTATTTTGTGGTTTTCTTTGTTTCTAATAGTGGAGATAGATAGAAGAATTTGTTTTATCTGCGCGTGGTATCTCGTGGTCGACCGTGCGTCGCAACCCCTCGAGCTGAGTTAAGCCAGACTCTTAGAAAAAGGCCCACCAATTCTAAGAAATTTCCATGCGGCAAAGAGACCCATCACACAATACTGGTCCCAAGTAAGTGTCACTTCGGGTGCCACGTTGGGTGCCATTGTTGTCAACAGAGTATAAAAAAAAATTACTACACTTTTTCTAGAGTTAGCCAGGCTCTTAGAAAAAGGCGCACCAATTCTAAGAAATTTCCATGCGGCAAAGAGACCCCCCACATAATACTGGTCCCACGTAAGTGTCACTTCGGGTGCCACGTTGGGTGCCATTGTTGTCAACAGAGTATTAAAAAAAAATTACTACACTTTTTCTAGAGTTAAGCCAGGCTCTTAGAAAAAGGCCCACCAATTCTAAGAAATTTCCATGCGGCAAAGAGACCCATCACACAATACTGGTCCCACGTAAGTGTCACTTCGGGTGCCACGTTGGGTGCCATTGTTGTCAACAGAGTATAAAAAAAAATTACTGAACTTTTTCTAGAGTTAAGCCAGGCTCTTAGAAAAAGCCCACCAATTCTAAGAAATTTCCATGCGGCCAAGAGACCCATCACACAATACTGGTCCCATGTAAGTGTCACTTCGGGTCCCACGTTGGGTGCCATTGTTGTCAACACAGTATAAAAAAAAATTACTGAACTGTTTCCAGAAGAATCTATCCCTAAGGGCTCAATAAAACG
The DNA here is from genome assembly GCA_947623515.1 of Neoascia interrupta. NCBI lineage: Eukaryota > Metazoa > Arthropoda > Insecta > Diptera > Syrphidae > Neoascia > Neoascia interrupta. The sequence goes on from OX392463.1 coordinate 39,118,781, forward strand.
CATTCGAACATACTTTTAGTGTCATTTAGAAAAAGTGTTTTTATCTGAAGTTCTGTTTTCCAGTTCATGGATTAACGACTGAACCACTGTTCATTGGTCCGCAATAAAATTAATCTGGGGTCAGCCCACACAAGAGCTTTTAAGTGCAGGGCTTATTTGGCTGATTGATCTATTGACGTTATCGCGACTGTTCAATGTCATTTTACACAGAAAAAGAGAAGTTGTTCAACTTGTTTTCGAGAGTTAATTGAGGGTCAAGTTGGTGAGTTAAATAGAGATAAACCCGGGATCAATATTTACTAAAAACTGATTTCAGAGATGAACCTAAACATAAAACTTCAGCCGCTTTCTACTGAAAAACGGGCTCTTTGAAATTGCTCTTTGTGATGCTCTTCTGACCTCAAAAATGATAAATTAACGCACCTTAAATGAGATTTTTTTCTCATCTGTTTAACCACATGATGCGGCAAATGTCTCAAAAACAAAATCAAACATTAAAGCTCAGGTGCGAACACTTCCAGAACGCCACGATTTTACTCTTCAGCAATTAAATAATTTATTTGAAATCGATTCGACAAAATTCGCTCCATTGCAAACCGATTTAGCGCAATCACCTTCGACATTATTTATCACCTTCCAAGCGGCTTTCGACACCTTTTTTTTTGTTCACGTAACCAACTCGAGTCCAGACAAGGGCGAACAACAAGTTGAAACAAAAAAGAGCCCCAAAGAAAAACAAAAAAAAAAAAACACACAAGAAAAACTCCGCGCCATTAAAATTGAAATCCTATTTTTCATTCATTCACTCCGCTCTCGGTCCGCGCGAATGGTTCAAATGGTTGAAATGGTCGAACTGTCAAAAATTGACATCGAAGAGAAAAATGTTAATTATCTAACACCCAGGAGGTGGTCTCCGCATGGCAGCTCTCCGTTCCACCAGTTCCACACATTCACTACAGTTTCCGCAGCGTGTATTCGTTCGATTCTGAAATGAATTCGTTCCGCCATATGCGCCGGCAACATAAGTTACATTGAATCGTTTTGTGGGTATACCACAAGGCGGCGCACTAGGCACCGAACCTTTTGTGGCTGCCACGGATATGGTGATTATGTGACCTGGGTTCAGTTCAACACTAGAAAAACTGTTGGATGACAGCAACCACATCAGGGACGTATCTCTAGTGGAATGGAACTATGCATAGTGGCGGTCATTTACAGGTGGCGGCAAGTCGATGATGGCGATGACGTTGCATCAATGCCCTGTTGAAAGATGGTCGGTTAGGTTATACGCTTCTTTTCAGGTAGGTGTCTTGCATTTTTGTGGTAACCCTCGGTGTTGCGGTGTGGTACGAACCAAACTAAATTGACTCTGTATGACGGTGCAAAAATTGTCGAAACAAACGCCCCTCATGATGGCGCATTGTGTCTTTGAGTTTTTGTTGTCGAAATTGTTGTTTGCCTTCGTTATTGCTGCCAACTTGCTGCCGCTTCATCGACAGGCAGAAAATTAGCCCTCCTTTGTAGGTTGGTGCGCCGCCCCGACAATTGTTGGTTACTTTGATATGGTAACTGCTTTTTTTTTCTTCTGGTCTGGAATCGGATTGAAGAGGTTAGGCGAGTGCGTACGACAATGAGAAATTGATGATTTGATTGATGACAGAAGAAAGCTATGAGTGGGTGTATTTTCGAAAGTCAAAAAAAAGAGTGCCACAGTCAGACTGAGCCACTCCTGTGATATGGAGGAAGTTAAGTAAAGAAAGTTAAAAGAAAAGACCTGCTATTTTTTATGCTTCCTGTTTTCATCTTAGCCAATAACCACCTAATTAAGAAGCGCTCACTGCATCTGGCAACCCATAATTTTAATTGTCAAACTAACCAAAACGATCCGGTTTCGATTTAATGTCTCAATTTCCGTACGAATTAGGACCAAATCACAGCAGCACAATAACATTCATTCTGCTGCTGCTCCCAGACAAAACACAAAAAGAAATCTCGACTCAGACAGTGCTTTTAAAAAATGTCGTCACGGCACACGTGACACAATGTCATGGCGCCACTTTCAAACTCTAACAAAGTCGTTAATGTGGTTCGTTATTTTTTTCTTTTTGCTCCCAACTTATTCTCCTCCGATTGGGCGCCTAATTTAAGCCAGAAGATTGTGGGTCGTTAAATAAATGATCTCATATTTGGGTCACTGATGGATGTGTCAGGCAATGATTGTCTCAAATTTGGAATAGGTCTTAAGATTGAAAATCTCAATATCTCGCGCGTGTCGTCGCGAATGTTGGCTGTCGGTTATGTGGTTTCGAGTTACCAAGGTCCAATGATTTATGATTTAGGTACTGAACTCCGCTGGGTCGAATATGCACGGGTGAACGGATACCGCGATGAAAAGTGAAAAACCATGTGCGGTTTTATTTTGACAGAGACGCAGCTCAAAAGTTTAAGTTAGATGTGAAATAATTTTACTCTTGCGGTTTATGTGGGCGGAGGCAAAAATGTGGTCGACAAGGGAAGGCTAACAAATTTTATAGAAACCACAAGACAATTAGTTTTTTTAACTGTCATTCTTAATAGCGCAAGTGACTTATGGCATGTCTATGGCCAAAAAGGTCTACAGCAGACCCAAAACTACCGACGCAAGAAATTTTACAATAAAACGAAAATTTAAGAAGCCATATTGTTCGATGCTTAACTGGCCATTTGTTGCGACAGGTACTTCTTAGAATCATGCAAGTACGTGGATAGGTCCCACCATTTTAAATCGACAAAAAAGCTGACAACACTTTAAATAATGACAGAAAACGGTCGACCGAGCCAACTAGTAAATTAGACAAAGTAGAAAAAGGTAACTTTTGCTCAGTCTACAGTTACATTCTTGTTTTCCCCGCCAAAAATAAAGACCTTAAGAAATTCTACCAGAAGAAATGGAGGGTAATATGGCACCTACTGGTTGGTTAAATGGCACCTTAATTTTTCCGATGCGAAGGAGGTCTACCGAATATTCCATAAACTTATAATAAAGCGTGGATGCAAAACTACTAACGCAAGAAACTCTCCAATAAAACGAAGTTTTAAGAAGCCAATATTGTTCAAAACTAGTCTCTTGGTGCGTCGGGCGCTTCTTAGAATCATGCGAGTACGTTGATATATTTCCCACAATTTTTAATCGATCTTAAACGTCAAATTTAGAAGATTTGTATACGACAAGATAGTCCTTGGAGAGCAAACCACCCGCTGTGGTTTTCAGATTTTCCAGGCCAGGACTTTAAGGCTAGAAGATTTCTTGCAAGGAAAAAATTCAAGGCTTTCTATGTTCTTCCCGTACGCGTTCCTATAATATGTTCTTCCCGTACGCGTTGTTTTATGAGTCAATGAAGGTTTTTGCATTAAAAAAATGCATCTAATTGGTAATTGCATTTTTGTAATAGAAATCTGCATAAGTTGTACAGTTTTTCAATAATTAGATTTTACATTCGTTTGCTTATATAAAAAAAAGGTGCAGTCTTTCTTTGCATAATGTGCTATTTCTGCTATTTTTTTACAATTTTAGGTTTTTTCTCCCGCTGTGTTTTTCAGTTGCTCTTTCACGTAATCTTTGCCCCTAACCACTTTCAATGCCGAGTCAGTACGCCTCTATTGAATGCATTCGATTGCGATAAAGATTCGACGAGTTGTTGCGTGGATATCGATGCAATTTTCATATAATGTATAATAGCCTATGTGCATTTTATTTAACATTTAAGGTAGTGTTTTCCCGTTCCCTTTCCCGTTGCCTCTTTCCATAAAGCTTCTACGCTAATAGAAGTTAAATTTTTAACTGCAGTTTTGCATAACGCACAACGGGGTGAAATCACCTCAAGTGGTTTAAGATTGCAACATGCAGTAAAAACGTCAAAAGATTTTGATGTTCCTTAAAGGCACTTTCTATGTCTTTTTAACCATAAGTTTGGGATATAATCACTAAGGTTGAATCACCTTTAATTTTGATAATAATTGAAATGCAATTATGCAGGATATAGACATAAGAAACAACGAAAATAGATACAGCAATATGTCTGGAGATGTTACTTTGGCAAGTTGGTGTACGCAAACTAACGACAAGCGATTCGTCCTTTTCAGTTCAGGCAAAAAAGGGAAGTACGACTAGAAAGTGTGTAAGCACGAAATACTTAATTCCCTTAAACCAGAATTGAAACTCTGCGAGAACGAATTCTCATGACTATTCCTTCGAAACAGACGACGGTAACGGGTAGGAAGAACCGCGAGTAAGCTCTGCTCCGCTCATGTTAGGTCCCAGAAAACGAAGAAGTTACGGAAAGTAGGGCAAGAAGCTGTAAGGCTAGCTCTAGGGCTCAATTACAAAGAAGAGGGATCACTGTTTTAATCTTGCTACAACTAAGAGAGGTGAGTGAGATGTAATACTGGTAGAGAAGAGCGGCAACTGGTCATTGATGAAAAAAAGACTGCAACACTTAAACAAAATAGCAAAAAACGACCAGATAAGATGGTAACTTTTGTAGACCCCACAGTTATATTCATGCTTTTCCTCCCAAAAATTAAAAGCCTCAAGAAAATCTAGTAAAAGAAATGAAGGGTGATATGGCACCTATTGGTGGGTAATATGGCGCTATCCTTTTTCTGGTGGTTGTATTTTTTTACACTTATTCCACGCAATATTTTTTTATTGTCATTAAAAAGAGTGCTTAATTTTCGGCCGCGTATGTATCAAGTTCAGATTTTGATTAAATTTGAAGAACCGCGAGTAAGCTCTGCTCCGCTCATGTAAGGTCTTCGAAAACGAAGAAGTTACGGAAAGCAGGGCAAGAAGCTGTAAAGCCCTAGGGCTCAATCACAAAGAAGAGGGATCACTGTTTTAATCTTGCTGCACTCTGCTACACCAAGAGCTACACCAGAGGTGAATGAGGTGTAATACTGAAGGAAAAGAGCGGCAACTAGGTCATTGATGAAAAAAAGCTGCAACACTTAAAAAAATAGCAGAAAATGGGCGGCCGGGCCAGCCAGTAAACTAATAAAAAGCAGAATAAGGTGGTCAATTTTTTAGACCCCAAAGTTATATTCATGTTTTTCCTCCCAAAAATTAAAAGCCTCAAGAAAATCTAGTAAGAGAAATGGAGGGTGATATGGCACCCATTGATGGGTAATATAGCACTATACTTTTTCTGTTTGTTTTTTTTTTACACTTGTCCCAGGCAACATTTTTTGATTGTCATTTAAAAGAGTGCTTAATTTTCGCCTGCATATGGATCATGTCCAGTTTTTGCTCAAATTTAAGCCTCAGACTACGTTTTTCACTATTGTGATGTGGCGACAAGACTCGAAAAGACTTAAGAGTCAGGAGTCGCTGAATGGACCGATCGATTAACTTCACGTAAACACCTAACTGTAATTCCAGTCAGCTTACAACAAACTGACATTCGGAGTTCGAATTTCTATATTGCATTTCCCCTTCAATGGAAAAGTATTAGTGGCAAAATATCAATGGAAAATTACCAAAGGGGAAATATAGAAAGTGCTGGAAAAATTTGAAGAACCGAGAGTAAGCTCTGCTCTGCTCATGTAAGGTCTTCGAAAACGAAGAAGTTACAAAAAGCAGGGCAAGAAGCTGTAAAGCCCTAGGGCTCAATCACAAAGAAGAGGGATCACTGTTTTAATCTTGCTGCACTCTGCCACACCAAGAGAGAGGTGTAATACTGATGGAAAAGAGCGGCAACTAGGTCATTGATGAAAAAAAGCTGCAACACTTAAAAAAAATATCAGAAAATGGGCGGCCGGGCCAGCCATAAAATAAATAAATAGAGTGGCGCAACAGCTCGAGGTGAACCAGGGCCAACTTCTCAACAATGTATGCTGGGTGTGTTGATTTCTTTACATACAATCTACATACAATACAATACATCTTATGGCCGGGCCAGCCATATGGAATGGAAAAATATGGAAAAATATCAATGGAAAATTACCAAAGGGGAAATGTAGAAAGTGCTGGAAAAAGCTCAAATTGTATAAATGCACGCATGAACACGGATGACAGCCTTGGCCGGGACAGTCACATTTAAAAAGTTGACTTGTGGAAATGGAGAGTTTAGTAAATTAAAGCCATTGAATTGAAATAAAGTGTTGAATTTTTGGTGGCAAAGTTCAATTAATTGTTGATCTTATGTTTAATAACTCGCGTTTGATAAAAAAGTGTTTCGTTGTGTAATTTAAGAAGTAAAATTGAGTTTTATTCGACGAACCCCGTATTATAACCACGTATTATATGCGTCTGCTTGCTAAGGCAGACGTTTGTAGGCGTGGCTTGGACAAAAGTAATTTTACGGACGTTTACTGTATATGGATAAAAGTTGTTGGCAATCAATGAAGAATACTCAAATTGCAGTAAGGAAATATAGCCTGATTCCTACGATTGTGTTTGGTTTATAAAAAGCAAATATTTATTTATGTTTTCAAATCGACCTTGAAAAGTATTACTCAATACCCAAGGAGTATTGGATAACCTCTTACAATGGCCTTGCAAGTTAAAGGTTTCTCGCGACTCTGACAGATAAGGTATGAAAGCCCTATTAATAATGTCGATAACTTATCGAAAGGAATGACGTTCATGTTTGACGTTCAAATGTCAATAGCGCAGAGTCAGCAGCTTTACCGTACTGATTTTGAAGTGTTACAACTTACTAGCAATATTTTCGAATTTTTCTTCTCGCGCTTGTTTATGAAAATTGATATTTGAAAGAGTTTTCCCGCATTCCTGTGAATAATGACATTCATTAACTGCAGAGTCGATAATGTCGGTAACATCACTTTTTACATTTCCCGCGTTTCACTGAAAAATTACATTTGACAGAGAGACTTTTAGATTTAATATAACAAAAATTATTAGATACTAAAAATTACATTTCAACAATGCGGAGTTGATAGTGTCGATAAACTCAACGAACTGTCTTTTCCGCGTTTCTCTGAAATATTCAATTCCAATAGTGCAGAGTCGATAATGCAACGGAAAGAAAATTCGGTAACTTATCGAATTTTCTTTTCCGTTTCTTTCTCCGAAGGAAGTTTTTTTTAATATGGGATCAACTAATTCTGGCTTAACGCCGTGTTGAGCTGCAATGAAAATTTCGACCTTATATTAGTACATCCAATCTTATTGCTTTCCTCCGGAATTTGGTTCTGGAATGGTTCCACGGATTCGTTGACTTAACTATAGTTGGCGGTATGGCATAAGTTTACCGTAGGTCCAAGTGGAATGTGTTGGATTTTTTTATCTTAATATGTGGATTTGGGTGTCCTGATTCCAAGTATGCTATTAAAAATTGTCGGTCTCGATTAGTTTAGAAGTTATTAGCCAAAAAAGTTCAAAAAGAGTGAAACTTTAACATACCCGTAAATGGCCACAGGCGCCTGCCAGAAAACTGGCACCTACCTTTAGCGGAGCGACGAAGTCGCGTGAGCGGCTAAACCCTGCGAAAAAGGGAGTTGAAATCCTTTAAAAACGCGAAGCGGGCCACCCAAACACTGTTGTCTCCAAAAGCAAATTTATTTTACAACGTATCTTGTCAGATTTCTATAGCATACTCTTAGGCACAAATTAAAAGTCTAAGATCAGGAAATTAGTATCAAAATTGAAACTTTGAACATATTCGTAATCAGGACACTGAAATACATATATAAGCATAAAAATAACAACTAAATTCCACTTGGACCTACGGTAAACTTGTTTCGAGTGGCTTTTTTGTCTGTCCCTATTATTCAGGTTGGTGTCGGCCTAATAGTTAAAATTCTCTTCCCTTTTCTCCCTTTTAATATGAGACTAAGATCGGCAAAAGTAAACCAAATATTCTAATTGAACACTGCTCGTTGCACCACAGCTTTTCTCCATAAGGGCATAACACCTGCGGGCATAAGTTTTTGTGTTTCTGTGCGGAGCTGTCATGTTCCTTACTAACCTATCAGCGTTTGTGTTGAATTTTGAACTCTTTTACAGCCTTTTGCTCTAGTTTTTTACCGAATCCGATATGCCTACTCATTTTAAGGGCAGCCAAGACCCATTGATCCCGAGCTTATTTCCAGAAATAGTTCCAAGGATATGAAGCTGCTGAATCAGCGTGACAACTCTAGAACCTGCAGCTTATACAACAAAACTCAGTGTGTGACCTAAGGCTTAAAAGAAACTTGCGGTGATTTCAGTGACTAACTTCAACTTTCCCAAAGTTGCTTGCATTACTAATCCAGTCTTTCGTTGTGTTTCGAGGTCAACTGACTATAAGCTGATCCACAATCAGTAACCAGATTCACATCCTGTTGCTATAAACGTGCTTCCCCATTCTGAACTTGGTCAACCTTCACAAACCTGCCATATGTGCTGGTTACCAATCCACCAAAGAGTTGTTACTCTTAAGTAGCCAGCGCTCCGGCTTCTGTAATGTTACCAGATAAAGCTGATCGTCAAAGATACTATTTAGCCAGAAAATACTAAGAAAGCTCAGGAGGTTTGCTTTTTTACAAGGTATATTTCAGGTGTTACACCGACCCGACATCGGGGTTCGGAGCAAACAGAGGTCCGTGCTCAAACTTGTTGTGATGTTTGATTGTAATGCAACAACATTTTGAAACACAATCCCTGCTTTGCAGAATGCAATTCACTATATGTTTCAGGTCAAGCAACATTTTTCAAAAGTTTCATTTTAGACAACCCAGGTCTGCAGCTTTTTGATAAAACAGTCGGTTGAGCTTCAATTTCGCTAGAACACTTTTTAACGCAAAAATAAGTTGGGTTGCAATTAAGCCGCTTATGGAATTAACTTAGATCAACCTGATCCAAAGTTATGGTCGGTTTTCGGTAAGTGTTCCACATAACTATGCCAGAATTCTTGGGTTCGAATCCCTACTGGAGCAGTTGAAGTTTTTCATCGCTCGATTTAGCGACAATCGGAATGATTCACCAAATCACAGACCCACCAATTCCAGAGGGTATAAAATATTTTAGAAGCTTGGCAGTCTACATTTTGATATTGCGATTCGAAATGTCTTGCTACAAAAAAAAAAATTGGTCACATGGAACTTTCCGTCACATGTTACCTTCCTAGAGCGAATAGCGTGATTGTCATTCTCTGTTAGTTTCGGCTTGTGTTCCATTGTTTATTTTGCTTGTCCGCAGTGTCTGAAGCTTTCAGTGCTGACGTGACCTAGTTTGAAGCGACACGTTAGTTAGTTTAAACAGTGAGACTACCACACAAAAAAAATATCCCCACACAACAGTCTGAGATTGGATCTGATGAGTTGTAGAGCTTTGTAAGACCGTTTGCTGTTATACGACCCAAAGAAGGTGTGTTCAAGCTACTACCAGACTATTAAATTTTTCTGTCGGGGTTCCGATAATCCTTGTGAAACCAAAGCAGTCATCGATGGAAAAAGACCCAATAAAATATCTGTTCCCCTCGAAGGCCATAAATCGAATACGAAGTTCTTTAGCGTTGGGCGCCATTTATTAAACACAGCTTAACTTTTCAAGATATTGGAAGCGGAAGTTAAACATTTGCTCTTTGGCGTTTGGGGTTTTTCAATTCGAACGATAGAACTGCCACTATCGATAGTTTGCAGTTTAGTGCGATCCCAATTACATTGCGTTTCATAAAGGGCATTCGTCGTGAAAGCGCTGTGACAATGTTGTCGGGCTCGCCGATAGAATAGCACAGTTTTGCCTCTCGTGAAGAAAGGCTGTTAAATATTGAAACGCTTTTCGTCAGCCATATCACCCTTTACCATTGTGAAAGACCCTCCATTTGGCGCAGTTTCCACTTAGCGATACAAGAAGCTATAAAATTGTTTTCAAGAAAACGCATCTGCCATCAGTCATCACGCCACTTCCAGGTGTCGAGTAAACAAATCACAATCCTGCACAACCATTTGAAAGTTCCGTCACATCGGCATGAAATGACCTCCGAATTAACCTAGAAAACAACGTATTTTACCAGAACCCACATGCACTAGACGAAGTGCACTGATGCATCAGTGCGCTGCGTGAGCTAGCCGAGCGTACGTTCCAATGAATATCATTCGCTTCTCAGTCATGGCTTTCAAGTCGAACGAATTCGAGCTAAAGTCGCCTTCACCGCAACCGGCGCAGACCTATAGCATACCTTGAGACACATAAAAGCCACATGCTCGTAAATCAAGACAGCATTTTCGATGCACCATTAAAAACATTTAGAAAGCTGCTGCGGCACAGGAACTGCCGCAACCGACAGCCGATGACGACACGTATGTAGTCGAATGTGGACGGCTTGGACAGAATCCGGACATAATCGCGATAATTTTTTCTTTGGCTCGCTATTTTCAGTGGAATCGCTTGGCTTCCCGTTCCCGTTCCCGTTTTTTTTTTTTTTTAGATTTATTTTTTGCATCGTGTGCAAGTCCCTTTTGTCGCTCCGGAACAATTATCGACCCGAGCATCGTAAAAATTTATAATCTTACCCCAAACCAACCGCAAAGGGAGCAACAGAGGAGGCGCGAAGGATCATTAAAAGCATTTTAAAAACCATCCACATGAGTCAATAAAAAAAAAAAGCAGCCTCTCAAGTATAGAACTCTCTAAGCCCTTTGATCACTCTTGGCTAGTTGTGGTGTGCCCTGGTTTTGTTTTATGGGAACCGTTTATGGGTTAATTTCTTTACTTAGTGGTTGCACAGCCCCTCTGCTGTGCTTGGTGCAACTAGTGTCCCTCGTTGTGGTTGACTCAAATCCAATTTGCCTGTGGTCCATGCTATAATCGTGATTTTTTTTTTTTAATTGCAGGTTTGGTTCCAGAACAAACGATCAAAAGAGCGACGAATGAAACAGATCACCAGCATGGGACGACCGCCTTTCTTTGGCGGAGCACGGAAAATGCGTGGTTTTCCAATGAATCTGTCGCCCGGTGGACTAGATGATGGACCACCAGGATTTCCGTACTTTAGTGCGGATGGAAAGTTCGAGTTTGGCTATGGTGGACCACCATTTCATCCGCACGATAGCCCATTTTTTCCCGGACATCCCGGCGGACCAATGCCGTTCAATGCACCAGGTGAGTTTGTAAGTTTTGTTTCGCGGACAAGGGGATAAAGGACGAAATGTTGTGGCGAAAATATCTTATGATGCTCGCTCAGACTTTTTTAATTTAAATCACAACATTTAGTCTGATATCAAATGGAGAATGACGAGTATATTTTGAATGTTCATTGAGCTTAACAAAAACGTTCGATTCCTAACGACCACCATTTTACAGTTTGCTTCAGTGGCATAAGATCGATAACTTGGCGCAGTCTATTATGATGGCGTAGCTGGTTTGGGTGACTTATAGTTTAGGGCAAGCGGCTCGAAGTGGTACATGAATCAACGTCATCATAAGCGATTCGCAACGGAATGCTATAATCTGGTGTAGTCGGTTGCATGGCAAAGTTTGTTAAACTGGTAACGCTGGTAGTAGAATGACGCAGTCGATGGAAAGTGCACACGTTTCTAGCAGAAGACATTTAGATTATTGAATCATAAGTGGCATTGACAGCAATAAGGCCATTTAATAAGCAGTATTTGAGAATAATTTGGATTGAAATTTTTCATGTTTGGCGCAGTCAATCCAACAGTACAAGTCGGAAGAGACAGGCAGCCTAACCTCAAATTTACATTGCTCGACCATAATGCATAGTTTAAATTGTTTTGCGATACTGCAACTGACGTTTTATACGATAAGATAAGAATACTTTGACATAGCGCAGTCTACTGGATGGCCCAGATGACCTGCTCCAAATGCAACTTAAACAATGCAAAGTCCGGTGCAGTCCCTTTGAATGGCAAAGCATGTTACACGATGTAACAGCGAACTTGACTTCTAAAAAGGAAATTGTAAAATAGTGCTAAAATAGTTGCTTCCTAGCGCAGCCAGTAAGAAAGAAATACCAGTTTACGGCGTCACCGAATGAGATAACTAACTTGGAAGAAACAAGGGGAAAGTTCTGTGTGGCACGTAGCACCGTCCTGTTTAAACCACATTTCTTCGGTGTCTATTTCATTGAAAACTGCCAGCCTGGAATTCACATCAAACAGTGCTTATATCTAGATGCATTGCTTTTTAGTGGGTCTCGGGTGGATTTTGATTGTCTCCCATTTGAAAATTTTCCCTGTGGTCGAACCATTCATCCCAAAATACATCGAGTCGCAGAAAATGATTTTTCGATGAAAATTGTTCCAAAATCCAACTCCTCGAGAGCCCTGTTAGAGAATATATATGGTTGTCTATAGCTCGGTCACAGTCAAGTTGTCGTCACAGCCTCGGTTTCTCCTCTTACAGAAAGCGGCCATATTTTCAGTAGGTCATTTTTTTCGTCGATTTTCTGGCGGATTTTTACTGAACCATTCAACGCAATTTTTTCCCTCACGTAGTACTGAATGTTGCTCGAGAAGTCTTACTTCCAAAAACTTAGTAGTACAGTACAGTAGTACTTAGTAGTACCTTCTACAAAAGTAGGGTTTATTGGCGCAGTCGGCTGGGTGAAGCACCATAAAACAACACAGATAGCTGATTCTGACAAATGTAATGCGCAGGAAGAGACAGAGAAGTTCTGAAAAAGTTAGAAGTCTAGACTGCACAGCCCTTGAACATCACGAATTTCTAGATCGTCAAGATGTAACCGTATAGAAAACTTAAAAAAAAAAGGTTTAAAAAAAATTTGTATTAATCTGTACTACTAAATAGTACAACATCTGCTGATATAAAACATCCAAGATAATATGAAGCTCGTTGAATGGCGCAGTCGGTAAAAACTCCACCAGCTAAAACAATTGAGGTCCAAATTATTTACGATATGCAGCTTCTTAGTATCGATACCCCTCTTTAGAGGAATTTATTTCTATTTAGTTATCAACCCATTTTAACCCAAATTTTTGAACTCCATTTTTTTTTGCATTTAGCATGTGGTGATGTAAGAAAGGGGGAGCTTTTAAAAGCCCAATGAACATTCATTAAGCTCACTTTAAATTCTTTTTAACGCACAAACAACAATTTCACTAATCAGAATTGTTTTTATTTTCCATTCAAGGTGGACCCATGGATCATTCCGGACCAATACCCATGGTTGGTGAATTCGGTCTAACGGCTGAATCGAATTTCCTCAATCAAGCCGGCCCACAATCGATGAACATGGCCAGCACTGGCGGACCACCTCCTGATCATTTAATGGGCAATGGTGGCGGTGGCAATGGCAACGGCATCGGAGGTGGACCCCGCAGTGGATCACCTGAATTCATGACATCGGGGAATTTTTCCGAGCCACAGAACATGCAAAACGAGGGTTTAGTTTGGTAATATAGAAAAGCTTTTGCGAATTCCCTGCTCCTGCTGAAGTCCTTGGTGCAATGAGACACAGATTGGACTTAACAAAGGACGTGTGTATATTTCTTTCTCGAATTCAGCGCAAACTTGAGTGTTTCGGTTTTATATGTCTCTTAAGTCTCTAAAACCAAAATCAAATGGCAGAGAATGTGTAAAAACGGAAAAAATTACTAAACTAAAACAACACATAAAAAAAAATTCAAAACATTTGTAAATTGTAAGCAGGAAAACTAAAAAACTATATAAATATTGCATGTGTAAATTTTTATCTAGGTATCGTAAATACAAAAGTATAACAAGCAGTTTTATTTGTTGTTTAACAACGTAAGAAATTTATATTAAATTAAATTATAAAAAACAACTAACTTATAAAAATTTAAAATTAATTATAAGTTTATAATAAAAACAGAGAGAGTCCTTTTGTTTCATTTACTGTAAGTATATTTATAAAATGAAAAAGAAAAACCGAATTACATATAAAATAAAACACTAAATATAAATGTATCTAAAAAAAAAAATAGTGTTAACATTTATATCTTAGATTGTATTGATATAAATTACAAAATGTATAAAAATATAAATAGGTATATATATTTTATAAACTAAATGTGTAAAAAATCTTTAAGTAAAAACAAAAACTGTATAAACTCCAAAATAAAAAGTGTAATGCAGATTGGTTAATTTTTCGTTGGGTATTAAATATTTAATTTATGAAAACTTCGAAAACTCAACATTTTTTCAGAAGGCTCCAATGACTTTTTAACCACTGCGCCAGCTAACGCTTAAGGCTAAAAATTTCATTAAAGACACAAATACAAACTGCTTAAGAAAAAAAAAAACCTAATTTGATAAAAAGTCTGAAACCGATCTTCATCGACACAAAAAGAATTGATAAAAAAAGAAAACTACAAAATCTGTTGTAAAACCTTTTTAAGGTTAAAAGTTTATTTTTTTTTGTATAAATAATTTAATTATTTTTTTTTTTGGGTATTAAACTCCAACACAAATTCAGTCAAACATAATAAAACAGTAACTTAACAGAGAAAATAAAAAATACAAAAAACAAGCCCTTATAGAAAGTTGTAAAAAGTAATTAAATTATGTTAATAAAACAAAAAAAAACGTACAGAAAATTCATGTGAATGTAATATTGTAAATAGTATATATAGAAAACCAGAAAAAAACACAAAAAATTATAATTATTATGTAAAAGTTAAGAACATGACAGAACGATCATTAAAACATAAATAAAAAATGTGAAACTGTTTGCTTTATTTGAAATTTAGAAGAAAAAAATGGAGGACGTTGAAAAAGATTTGCAAAGCGAAAATTTGTAAACGACTTGAGGTGGCTGTAAGCATTTCATATGCGTTTCTCAAGGATTGAAAAACTACAGAGCTTTGCGGACTTTCGATAATATTAAAAAATACAGAGGAGATAAGGCAGTAAAAAAAATAACGCAAGAACGTTTACACAAGTACGTTTTCGTTTTCCATATCAAAACGAAGCTTCAAAACATAGTTTTTAGAGAGAGTACTAGTTCTTATAATGACGATGGACTTCTAGAGATGGTAAGCGAGTTTGCCGAGTTTAAAATTCGGCAAAAAACGATTTTTCCATTAGATGAAAACCTTCCCGTCCGAAGAAACCATTTTGTCTGAGTACGAATAGTTGAACGGTCTTTCTATTCATCTGAACATTATGAAGGCTCTCAGGCTATCTCAGTTTTGAGATAAAAAATACTCTGTTATTTTAAAAGTAGAAGAAGGAGACCATCAAACAGGGGGATATGAAATTCTGGAATTCAATAAGGAATAGACAAAACATGTTTAAATGAGTCAGACCACCAGCCATAAATCTAATGCGTCGAGTAAGATTTCCGCACCATCGAATGTCTAGCAATAAAATCTTACAGTCTTCCATGCATAAGGAAGCTCTTTTACGCCATATGGGAATACCCAACAAACATCCATGACAAGCTGCAGATAAAAAAAGGCATTCGTCAACGAAACCTCAGATGTTAGCTTCTAAAAGGCCGCGAAAACCCTCAGCTCCTGCTGCAACTCTACGACCCCCGGATACTATCATGACACCACCTGTGCTTCAGACATCATAGATCAACTTCAGGCCAGCCTCATTTGCATACTCGTACTGCAGCAGGAGGTTATTTTCCGGCAAAACTACTTCAAACCGTTCTGATAAGAGCACTTTAGTTTTTTAGACAACTTTTAGACAATAGACAAAAGATTCATAAACGCAATATTCGTTTGATAAGTTTGATCAAGGATTGCGAAAAATCGTCCAAAAACTCCCAAAAAATTATTCAAAAAGACCCAAAATCAAATGAAAGATCGCCTGAAAAGGAAAGAAATATTAAAAGAGGCCAAGCCAGGGGGCTGCAGGAATGCAGCAATGCCCTCCATACATATCCCACTGTAAGACCAATGGACCTTGCTGCGCCCCTGCAACCCCTTTGCTAAAATTTTTTTGGATTGACAAACATTAGCTGCAGTGCATATTTTCAAAGGGGGCAAAAAAGACTGCTCTTACTACATGGGTATGTCTCTCTTAAGGCTTCCAGGAAGAGTGTTCGCGAGGGTGTTGGAAGCTGCGATTGAGACTTTGTTACGGGTGGATCAGTGCGGCATTGGGCCTAACCCTACTAGAGGCACAACCGACTGGCTTTTTACTCTTTAAGCTTTTCTTGAGAACGCCTGGAAATATGCCAAAACAGTCTACGCATGTTTTGTAGAGAGAGAGACTTTGAAAAGTCGTATTACCGGGTTCGGGATAAGCTGGAGAGTTTTGCTCGACTATGAAAGAAAGAAGAGTGGATCTTCTGAGACAACCAGTCTTTGTTTGGGATCTACAGAAACTGTGTGCGGATAAATGAGGTGAAATATAGTCCTTTTGACGTGAGCATTGGACTTCAGCCGGGTTGTGCTCAATCAACTCTCCTTTTAAGAGAACTAAGGTGAATTCAACTCTCCTTTCAAGAGAACTGGATGGTGAATCAACTCTCCTTTCAAGAGAACTGGATGGTGAAGTGCAGTCTTGGCGGGAATTTTTTTTTTATAATTTACTCGCGAATTAAGGGATTGGCTACCCTTTTAATGTTACACATCTCACGAGCGGAAATGATTAGAAATAGAGGAAAAGGAGGAGAGGTACCGATGCACTCTTGTTTTGAACAGTTGCGGGTTGTAACGTGACGGAAAGACTGAACGTGGGAGAACATTCCACATTCGCGTTGAGCGGCTTACGAAGGAACTTCTAAACTTGAACTGTACGTCCGAAAGTGGGCTCGAGGATAAACTGATGTGCATTCGAACTTTGGCGAGTATCACTGTTGAAAGTCTTAAGGGGCGGAATGCAATTGGCTATTTCGATGGAACACTGTTTGTGGAAAAAGCGATGGAACAGTGAAAGGCAAGAGATGTTCTAATGAGTCAATTGACAGCGCAATATTTCTGTCTCCAATCAGTTTTATCGCCCGTTTTTGTATCCTATCTAGCAGGTGCAATGCTGTCTTTGGAGCACCAGCCCAGACATGGGAATTGTATTCCAACTTAGGGCGAATATATGCCTTATATAAAATAGCCAAATCAGAGGGGGTGAAATATTTCTTGCATCTTTTAAGGAAACCTAGGCACTTTGCAGCGTTCTTGGCGACCTCGAATATGTGGTCATTCCAACTAAGGTTGTTATTGACACACATACCGAGAATGGAAAGCGTTTCGGTTTCGTGGATGCAAGTGCCATTCATGGATAATGGCTGAGTGTTTCGGTTTTGCTTCAATGACAGAAGACAGCATTGAGTTTTAGAAGCATTGAACTCTACTCTATTTCGAGATCCCCATGATAATGAGTTTGACTTATGCTGCCGTTCCAGTTCTACGTCCGAAGAGCAGGGGCGAGGAACCGAGAACGAATATGAGAAACTGAGGTTACTGTCATCGGCAAAGGAGTGGATTGGATTAGTAGTAGCAGACAAGAGACCGTTTATGAAAACGAGGAAGAGAGTCGGAGACAAAACAGAGCCCTGGGGAACCCCAGCATTTATTTTTTGAACTGCAGACTTGAAGCCACCCAAAACAACTTGAATTGAACGGTTCGAAAGGTAATTACTAATCCACTGAATAAGAGACTCGTCAATTCCAAATGCACGCATTTTCGACAAAAGAGCTTGGTGCCAAACTCTGTCAAATGCTTTTGAAATATCAAGCGCAACAATCTTGCTTTCACTAAGAAGATGCAACGAATGGTTCCACTTTTCGGTGAGATATGCCATCAGATCACCAGTGGACCTTTTGCTACAAAAAACCATATTGCCGGTCATTAAGTAGTTTTCGTGATTCGAGATATTTCATGAGCTGGAAGTTAATCAGCGTTTCCATGGCCTTAGAAAGAAGGGAAGTAAGTGCAATTGGACGATAGCTAGAGGGAGAAGAAGAATCGCCTTTTTTAGGGACGGGCTGGACAAATGCTGTTTTCTATCTACTCGGAAAGAGGCCTAAGGAGGGTAAAGGAGGAGGGTAAAATCCTGAGGATTAGGACCGATGAAAAAGCTTACACATAGAATGTTTCGAAATGGCGTCAGGAAAAGGCGTGTGCTTTGCGCGGATGATTTAGCTATCCTTGCATCGTCCGAGCAGGAACTTCAGCGAGCAACGGATGGGTTAATGCTGGGATAAAGGTAAAAGTGAGGAAATCGCAGGTGATGTTTTCTTGATAGGGTTCTTGAGATGGTGGTGGAAGATCGAGAACTATGGAATGACCACTTAGCTGCCCTCAGTCCACGACCCCATTCAAAGATAAGCGACCAAAGAAAATTATGATGATGATAACAAAGACAGGTTTTTTACAGACCAAAAAAAGCTTATCATTAAACACAAAAACAAAAACGTGAACACCATACGGTTACAAAACGAAGACGACTGAGAGTTGGAGAAAGCCAAAGATTTCGTTAACTTAACTTGACAAGTTAAGCTGCTCCCTGGGTTTGCTCTGGGATTAAAATATTTTCGTTAAACTCGGACTTATAACTCTGCAGATTGCCTACAGCTTTTAAGCGCCTTCGCAGGCCAACAAGCTTTTGCTTAACATTTAAATTTTAGGTTTGGGCTAAACAACCACCTATTCTGCAGGTGTATAGGCCTACAATATAGCGGCGAATTGATTTGAAGTTGTCGTTCCTTTATTCGCAACAGTTGGTGAACGACTAACGCCAACACCATTCACTGAAACTTCGAAGCTCCTACAAATCTTGTTTGGAATGAGTTGAAAAATAAGTTAATTGGCAGCTTCAAATATTTTCTTGTTTGAGCAAAACTATTACGTAAGTCCAGGCAGGTGGCGGTAAAGTTTTTTGACTTACAGTCACATCATTTTGATGTTTTTCTTAAGGTCTAGGATTGTCAGAAAGCAGTTCTCCATGAATGATGACATTCCTCAATCTGGGTCTTTATGAGTGACACTAGTAACACTCCGTTGGTAGATGAAGTCTTGTGTCCAGAAGGTCATTGGTTCAAATCCTGACCTAGTAAAATTTCAAAAAGTATTATTAACAAATGGGAGGGTTACAATCCGCTTAGGTGAATCGTTGGATACCCCATCCCAATTGACCACTGTCAAGTTTCGAATTGCGTCATAAATCTTGGTTTTTAAAATTTAGTTTCTATTAATTCGAATTGTTTTTAGAATTTGTCAGTTAACAATCTCCTTCCTTAAAAAAGGGGCGTAGCATCAACTCCTTTAAAATAGCATCGTTTATTTGTTCATAATTATTATCAGATGCATTTTTATATTAAAAATTTGGTTTATGCCTAAAAACGCCAAAAGTGGATGGGCAAAATTTTATTCACTTGAGTTGATAGCCTACGCACATATCTGAACATTTTAAGGGGCGAGTTCTTTGGATTTAAAGCAAATATATCGAAAAAAAACGTTTATTAGAATGCAAATTAAATATGACCACGCCCACAAGGGGGCGTTTTTCAATTTTTTTTAAATTTCAATCACAAAACACTTAAGCGAAGGTATCGCATACTAGACTTCAGCTTTCTAGGACAACTTTGATTTTTCATGCTAATAAATAAAGTGGGCGTGCCAGTCGGCGGATTTCAAAAATTGTTACACTTTCAAGTTCTTAGATCAAAATTTAAGGCATAAAACTTCCGACACACGGACGAGCAGACATGGCTCATTCGACTTACAATTCGATCTCGATCATATGCCCTTAAGGTCTTGGGGGTCTACGGTGATTATTTCTCTATGTTACAAACTATGAATCAAACTTAATATTCCTTCTATCTTATAGGATGGGGTATAAAAAGAAAAAGGAAAAAACGGTAAGCCTTTTCATTTAATCGTCATGATTGTGAGTTTGAGTATCCATTTGGTGTACCCCTGTCCAGACATAGAAGATGTGTTTTAGGCTCCAAGTCTTTATTCTAATATTTTTTCTTTTACCTGCTCCCTTTCTTTAACCTCTTTAATAATAGGCGAAAAGTCGGGATAACACTTTGGCGTGTATCAAGATGTATTAAGGGTTAAGAGGCTGGCCAAAGTAGATGAGCCACATTAAGACGATTTTCTAACTTAGCCCAAGTTTTAAGTACAATGCTGGATTATTATATGCCCTTTTCTTGTCCAAAGTCTTTCGTGATGAATGCGGTTTTTTGCCTAGTCCAGCCCAATGTGTCGAAGATAAGAAGGAATATAGACTTGACTATGTTGCAAAAGGTGTTCGAAGACAGTTTTAACAATGAGAAATTGTGAGAAGACATTGCCATTTTAAAGAAATTATAAAAGATCGGTAAGACTTGAAAAATATGATCGAAGAAAGGAGCTCCTCTTCACTGTTTCATTTTACTGCTAAAGCATAAGACGATTCGTACGTATTATACTCTTCCAGTTTGAGCAAGACTGTTGGTTGTTTAGCCAGCACGAACAAGGTTCACCTGATCTGGGTGCCAGGGCACAACGGATTTGAAGGTAACGACAAAGCAGACGAACTAGCTAGAAAAGGATCCGCATCCCAATTCATAATGCCAAGACCATTCTGCGGACTACCAATTAACGTTGTGCGAAAACCTGAAGCCAGATGCTTCATTTCTGGAGGGTAACCGAAGGAAACAGGCAAGCCAAAGCTTTCATGCCAAACAGCTCCTACCAAAGAACGAAACTTACTTACTTACTTAAGGTGGCGCTACAGTCCGGGGTGGACCTGGGCCGCAGCCAACAAGCTTCGCCAGCCATCTCTGTCTCGAGCTAGCCGTCTCCAGTTTCGCACGCGAAGTTGGCTGAGGTCGCCTTCCACTTGCGTGCGCCACCTGAGTCTCGGTGCTCCTCTACCGCGCCGTCCCTGTGGTGTGGATTCGAAGATTTTCCGGCCCGGGGCGGTGGTGTCCATCCGCTCTAGATGACCCAACCATCGTAGACTTTGTGTTTCGACTCTTTTGGCTAGGTCGGTATCGCTGTACAGCCCGTACAGTTCGATGTTATGTCTCCTCCTCCACTCTCCGTCTATGCAGACGGGACCGTAATTCGTCCGAAGAATTTTTCTCTCGAAGCAGCCTAAAGTGTTTTCATCCGCCTTTGACAGGGTCCATGCTTCTGCACCGTAAAGCAGGACTGGGATGATGAGGGTCTTATACATGGATACTTTAGTTGCTCGAGAGAGGGCTTTGCTACTAAATTGCTTCCTTAGCCCAAAGAAACAGCGATTGGCAAGAGTTATCCTTCGTTTGATTTCAGCGCTGGTGTCATTGTCTGAATTTATAGCGGAACCCAGGTAGACAAAGTCCCTAACTACCTCAAAATTGTAGCTGTCGATGGTAATGTTTTGTCCAAGACGTCGATGTTGGGTGTCTTTTCTTGATGACAGCATATACTTTGTTTTGCCCTCATTGACTGCTAAACCCATATTCGCCGCTTCCGTCCCAATACTCACGAAGGCTTCACTGACATCACGCTTTGTTCTACCGATTATGTCAATGTCGTCTGCGTATGCGAGTAGTTGAATGGACTTTTGAAAGATTGTACCTCTGGTGTTGGCGCGAGAGTTCTGCACAATTCTCTCAAGTATGATGTTAAAGAAGTCGCATGACAGCGCGTCGCCTTGTCTAAATCCTTTTTTGACATCAAAGGGGTCGGTGAGGTCTTTGCCGACCTTGACGGAACAGCGTGAGTTTTCCATCGTCATCCTGCACAGACTGACGAGTTTAGCAGGGATGCCAAAACTAGACATTGCGCTATATAGCTCGTCTCTATAGATGCTGTCATACGCGGCCTTGAAATCGATGAAGAGGTGATGTGTATCGATTTGGAATTCCTGGGTTTTCTCCAAGATCTGCCGCAGTGTGAATATTTGATCGATGGTGGACTTTCCTGGCCTAAAGCCACACTGATATTTGCCTATCAGATTGTTGACAAACGGCTTCAGGCGTTCACACAGTACAGCAGAAAAGATCTTGTATGCGATGTTAAGAAGACTGATGCCTGTGTAGTTGGCACAACTCAGAGGGTCTCCTTTCTTCAGGATCGGGCAAACAATGCTGAGGTTCCATTCGTCGGGCATGCTTTCTTCCGACCATATCTTGCAGATGAGCTGGTGCATGCTCCTAACCAGCTCATCGCCAGCGGATTTAAAAAGTTCGGCATCTAGGCCGTCTGCTCCGGCTGCTTTGTTGCACTTGAGCTTAGACACAGCTACTTCCACCTCCTCCAGGTTGGGTGGGCGGTATCGTTCGTATGCTTCGTCGGTAACGTCTTCGCCCGGGTTGAATGGTTCGTTCTGCCTGACAGCGGTATTTGGTTCGTCCTCGCCGTTATACAGTCTGCAGAAGTGGTCTTTCCAAATCCTCATCACCGACTGCGATTCTACAACGATGTTCCCTTGGTGGTCCTCACAGGCTTCAGATCGAAGTTTATACCCTTGATCCTTTGGTAAAACTTTCTAACCTCATTCCTGTTGTAACATCTCTCTATCTCTTCAACCGCGCGCTTCTCGTGCTCTCTCTTTTTCCTTTGGAGAAGCCGGTGTTCCTCTCTCCTCCTCTGCTCGTAGAGCTCGCGAGCAGCTCTAGTCCTTCTGTGCAGCGCCGCTTTGTATGCTTCCTGTTTAGCTGCACGTGCTTGCTGGCATTCATCGTCAAACCAGGGGTTTCGTTGTGGTGGCCGTGTGAAACCCAGCACTTCAGAGGCGGCGTCTCTGATGGCATTTTGGCAATGTTGCCACTGGCTATCAATACTTGATGCTGGCTGCATAGGACTTCGTAGAAGGTTTTGAGAGACTCGGTTGGAGAAGGACCTGGCGATCTCTTGCGATTGTAGTCGGCCGACGTCAAACTTCCTCACAGTATTTCCATTACTTGGCGCTGGTCGGGATATCCGCAGCCGTACCTTGGCTACAACAAGGTAGTGATCCGAGTCAATGTTGGCACCTCGGAATGTTCGGACATCCATGATACTGGAGGAGTGCCTTGCGTCGATCGCAATGTGGTCAATCTGGTTGACGGTTGATTGATCGGGAGATCTCCATGTCCCTTTGTGGATATTGAGATGCGGGAACTGTGTACTAGCTACCACAACGTGTCGCGCCGCAGCAAAGTCGATCAGCCTGAATCCGTTATCGGAGGTCGTGTCGTGCAGGCTATGCTTTCCGACAGTACCACCAAATATGCCCTCCCTTCCTAGCTTGGCATTAAAATCGCCTAAGACAATCTTAATTTCGTAGCTAGGGCACTGCTCATAAGTTTTGTCCAGGAGCTCGTAGAACATATCTTTGGTCTCGTCATCTTTCTCCTCTGTGGGGGCACGCGCGCATATGAGGCTAATGTTGGCGAATTTAGCCTTGATGCGGATCGTCGCGAGGCGCTCGCTTACAGGGTTGAAGTTCAAGACTTTTTGCCTAAGTCTGCCTCCAACAACGAAACCACATCCAAATAGGCGCTGTTTTTGATGCCGATAGTAGTCGCCGTAGTTAGGAACGAAACAGCTACTAGAATTAAGTGGAGTCAGATTCGATTGGTCACAGGTTTTCTCACAGGGCACTGTCGTGTTAGAAAACACCTGATGACCATGGGGATAGGGCAAGACAACACATGCAGACTATGCAACGAGGACACAGAAACAGCAGAACACACATTATGTGTCTATAACTGCTTAATAAAAACACGTTTACGTTTTCTAGGTAAGTTCTACCTCGAAGCAGCGGACATAGCTGCCAGCAACCCCACCCAAAGAGCTAGCCGCCTTTATAACAAACTGCGGCTTCATGGATGATCTATAAATGGAGGACATCACTATAGGCCCTCTGGTGGCCGCAGTGATCTGGGATTTACTGTACCACCTCCCCCGTACAATCTACAATCTACAATTATACTTTTCCAGTTTGAAAACTAAATAAAGAGAACAAGATAATCTTCGAACCTGCACAGCGGAATGCTATCAGTTTTTTAGCTCGTTAATTAATCCATCAGAACAGTCAAGATTAAAGGAACAAAAAAGTGCAAACTATTGACAAATGTTTTCAAACATGACCTTCAGGATGATCCTTTCTAGAGAAAATTTGCACCCAAATAGGAATCATCCTGAAATCTCGAAAAGTAGGTTCAGTCAAATACGCATATCCTTTGTGGTTTTGGAAAACAGGTTCTTCATAGCATATTCTGCCGTTTTCACATGGGTCGGCTATCAAGGAGCACGTATAGTGGAGAACCATACATGGTGGACATCAGACATCGACCTGGTGAAAATATGAAGCTGCGCACTGGCACATCTCAGTCTCCGAAGACAAAATGACAGAGCACAGAAAAACATCCCATTAAGTATAGCGAGCAAATGTAGGGTCAAGCCACCTGAAGTGCCCAACTGTAGGTCAAACTAACGCTTAGTTAAAAGTCTTGTTCTAAATTAATGTCCAGCATATATTAGGAACCTTCATACTAGGAACCTCTAACAATTCTGTTCGGATTCACAGTGGGAATCATCGAAAAATAAAGGAAACGATACCTGGCCAGAAGTTTCTGTGCTTCGGACCACCTCAAGGGACTGTAAATTCTTCATCCTTCGGATGAGAACTTGAAGCGGTTTATTCATACCCGAGGCGGGCTTTTAAGCAATGTATATGGGCACGTATTAGTGAATTGCTTGCATACAGACAAATCCATTCAATCTCCACCAGTAACTCAACCGACTGTATACGATTACGCCTTCCTTCAGACGCTTGTCGTCCGCCTAATGAGCCTCGAAGGAGCCAAACAAAATTGCTTTTCGTCATAGCACATTGAATTCGTTTAATGTTACGAATCTGAGCGATGCCAATTCGTAATTACAGATAAATTTCATTATCTACAGGAACATATCTCTGATGAGAAATGAATCGATGCGGTTCGCTAGGAGCTGTTTGGATTTAATTCCAAAGCCAACGGAGGCGGTCTGTTACGACCGACGACGACGACGACGATGACGACGTTGTGCTGGATTTCATCTTATTTTATGCAAATGAGCCGAGCAGAGCTCCACCATCCGAAGTGAGGGAATGAATGAAGTGTCTATTGGCTGCTGATGGGGCGAATTTTGGCTCTTGTGGCAGAGATAAGTTGGCCAAAGTCGTAAATTCCTACACGCATCTTCATATGAATTAGGTATACACTCTGATTATGGGCGGGAGGTGTATGGAAATGTGGTGTCATTTGCATTGAAATGGTTAAGGCTTTGATGTTACTTAAAATTCAAAGGATGTGGCTTTGTGGGATGAGGTGTACTAAACAGGTATCTTTTCATCTTTCGTTTAGTCGATCACCATCAACTCTGTGTGTACTTGACGGCCAAGATAAGGCATTGAAAAATGCTACAATTTTCATTGTGGGGTTGCCACAAGGTTCCACTCCTCAAAGACCGATAAAAATGTGTGCGGTACCGCACCATATGCCTCATTGCTTCATATGTCACGACACATGACAGTAATAATATAAAAATTTCATCTCAATGAAGTCGGCGGCACTCGCAGTGGGTATCATCGCCCTCTAAATGATAAATCGAATTCCAGGATATGTCGAGGCAGGACCAAGGCAACATGTTTTCCCCTCACTAAACTAAGTTATTTAGTGCTGCTGTGAATTGACACTATAACGCCGCACGATTCACACATATTGTGCACCCAACTTCGGACAACTTCTCCGCATCCTGGCAATAAAAATCACACAGCTGTGCACGGTCACGCCAGTTGATGTATTGTCTGTTGTCCAGTTTATGGTCTTCGTTTGGACTAATCGCGCCGAGCAGCAGCTTACATTATCCCCGGTGTGTTACGAGTTCCTACCTATATTCTGTATATGCCATCCGAAAGGTCATTTACGACGAATCCAAACGATAATGATGATGATGCGTCGTATATCCGTCCTTGGTGCCATTCCTTCCTCCATGCGCGATGTCTATTGATTCGATATTTGATTGATCAACCCGGGCACTTCCTGGCGAGAGCCGTATAAACGTCATTAAATTTAATGTTTTACTTTTGTGTTCCAGTCCATCAAACGTCCTTGGTGGAGCGCCAAAAGGAAATCAATGTGTGATTAGAAGCACGACCACAACAAGTGATAAACAGACAATACGAGAACGTTTCTCGGAATCACGCAATGTCCTTTCTTCGCAACACACACATACACACACACAATCATCTGGTTTATTAAATATTAACACACGATAATTGTGTTTGTGGCGCTAGGCGTGCGTGCCATTTCACGATTTCTGCCCCGTGCGGGAGAGTTTGGTGTTTGGCTTTGGTTGGTATGGCCCTGCTCCACGGATCTTCGGCAATCAATGTCTGTGGCGAACAAAGGACACGATAATGGACAAGATGATTACATACGCTATCCGTTCACGAATTGAATCAAACACGGACAATAATTTATTTATTTGCACTGGTAGTGCTTGGAGTGATGAGCCAATGCCTTACACGTTCGAGGTCTTGGGGTACCTTGTCAATCATCACCTTGGAACAATGAAAATCATCACTCATCCCAACTCATGTAGAATGTGTAGTTAGTGGTGAAGTTTCATGTAGGCATTGGTACGAAAACAATTTTGTATCCTATGTAGACGGTTTTCAAGCCACAGTTGGAACAACTTGGCTTTAAAAACGCGAAAAAAGACCGCGAAAAAGTAGGTAACTCCTAGACACTAAAGCAAACGTCAATATTAATAAGAGACTGGTTCTTGAATCGAAAATTATGGGACGGCTGAGCAAATCAAAAGCTGTTGCTTTTACATGTTGTTTGCTTGTCCTTACATTTGGCGCCCGAGTAGGGACATCAAGAAGCCTGCCAGTTCATAACCAGTAGAGTGGAGGAAACCAGCAGGGACATCCATCAGACCACACCAGATTGAGAAGTCTGTTAACTCCCAATAAGCAGAAGCAACAGATCCCAACGAGATCTGCAAGATCGGTATCGACCAACTGAACTGAAAGACGCTTTCGCATAACTAGAAAATTTGGACCGAACAGGTGCGCTTAGATGTTTCACGGGCTGAAGGCACTCCGGTCGACTGTTTTCAATGTTTGGTGAAAGTCTCAAAGGCTAAAGTAAGCCAGTTCCCTACATCGGACATCGCAACCTCTTATGCTGAACCGAAAAAAAAGAAGAAGCAACCCATGCTCGTTATGAAAATTCCTTCCCTCAGGTATATAAATCTGCTTGAGCACGACTTCCAAGTGGGGTCGGTGCTGCTCCTTCCATAGGGTAGTAGCACTTGCCATTGGTCATCGCCTTCTTTTCTGCAAAACAGAAAAACTAGAAGCGGGCCAGGCTACTTATAAGAATCTCTGCACTCAGGCCTGTAAGTCTATCCGGGCACAGCCCCAAGTGAAGTCTGTGCTGCTCCCATTGAATAAAGAAACAAGGAATAGCTCTTTTTCACATATACAGTGTGTGTATGTGAAGCATTTATTTTGACATTCGTCGCCCGATATCGGGTATCGACTTGTAAGTGAATGTATCAAATGTATCACGAATCGGGGCACAAATGTCACCTTAGCTCAGGAATGTTAAACAAAAGTAGAGCCAGCTCCCAGAAAAGTATGAACCTCGAGCCATCTCTCATGACATGCCTGGTTGAACACATAAGTAGTCCGCACTCACACAACTAAAACTGATGCTTCACTTTTCCCCAAAAACACTGTCTCTTTATTCAATGGCTGCTCCTTCCGAGGGTTGTAGGAGGGAAAGCGGACGTGCGTGCGTCGGTCGTGATTATCAGAAGGCAGCAACCCAATTGTAAGAGCTGCCGTACACTGTTGATGGATGCTGGAGCTGTGATCAATGTAGGGAGCAGCAGCTTTGCAACGCGGATCGCTCAAATGGCCTGTGTGCTCCTTTTTTTGTTGGCTCAAGTCAATCTACAACACTGCAAAACAGCTACAGCTCTTTTGAACGGAATGCTTTTGGCCTGTAGATGTTGGCGTGGTCAGGTGACATCTGTTGTTTTGGTGAATTCAATGCTTCTTACAACGTTCTTTACAATAAGAATTCCGCAAGGCCTAAGACTTGTCTTATTGCATCGAGGTCCTTCAGGGCAGATAAGATTACAATATTTTTGACTCAAGCTCTGGTCGCTGCCTCTGTTCATTGTCATAAAATGTCAAAGGAAAATGGGAAACCACTGTAGTTGCAACGACTAACTTTCACGATGCTTCTCCTCCACCAAAGGCTGTTGTTCAGGTTTTAGAGTTGCTACTAGGAATACCAAGGTTTTTTTGCGTAGGACGGTCAAAATCTCACACGCAGTAAGTGTGTCGGATTTCTACACCCTCTTTCTATCTGATCCTAGAGGCAATGCCTTCAAGCATCTCATCGCGAGGTGGGACTTTAACCTTACATATTCCGCTTAAACACGTTGGTTGCGACATGCGCTACATGTCGATGTCCTTCCTTTTTTCGTTGTTCTATCATCATCGTCGACACTGTTAAACTAACTGCTTCCCAAACTGCCTCCAAGCTCAACATCTGTCTGATGATGTACTCTGGGGTTGAGCTTTTATCGACTCTGTTCGCCAGCTGGTTGCCCGATACCGTGGGCAGTGGAAACTATGGTTTCTGCGTTTTTAACTACTTCTGTGCACGTTAAACAATAAGAGCTGTTTTCATACCCAAATCTGTTGGGGTAGGCCTTAAAACATCCATGACCAGCGAGCATATGCGTAAGGTGAAAGCTTTGGAAACTATAAAATGGTCGCCTACAGTTACTTTTATCGTTTTCAATACTCGTCTGCTGCCTCCGTCTTTTCCTCTGCTAGTGGTTGAACTGTGTTTTCTTGCCAGTCTTGTACCACTCCGATGGCTTCGTTACAGTCATGCTCCAGCTATTCAAGGAATTTGACCCCTACTACGATCGCTATGTTATCAACGAATCCAATTATTTTCGAGGACCTGTGTATCCAGAGTTTGAGTGCTTTATCGTACATAAGATTCAACAGTAGAGGCCCTAGTACGGACCCTTGTAGGACGTTGGCTGTGACGTTCTATTGCCTCATCCCGTCGTCGGTGATCCTCTCGTTGTGAAGTTTTCTATGTCTAAAGTAGTCCATCATCATATTCTACAGGTAGTAGGCAGATAAGTCTATCTTTCATGGGTTTTTCATTGCATTTGCGACTTCGTCGATGAAATCGATCGTAGAATGTGCCTTGAGGAAACACTGTAGTCTTTTTTTTCAACAGTCTGCGAAAAATTTCGTCCTTGAGGCGAAAGGTGTGGGTTCCTATCAGTGTGGGTACCAATCGATAGCTGATTTCAATGCAATGTTGGGGATTCCATGCTAGGTGCCCTTTTTTCCTTGACTTCTTCTACCGTGACGAGGAGTACTGGCAACACCCCCGTCGTGCGTTTCCTGCCTGTTCCCTTATCCCCTCTTGCTGAGGACGAGGGACTCCTACCCTCGTTATTCTTGGTAGCAAACTTCCTTGGTCCAAGCTTGTTGAACTATAAACAGGGCTTATTCGCTGTATATACCTTCTGGCAATGTAAATGTGCTTTTGGTAAGACATCGGACTTATTTCGGAAAAGTCCTTTGGATTTATAGGGCCATGGTAAGAGCACTCCTCTCATACGCATCCGTTGTTTGATGGAGCAGGCTTTCACGAAAACGTTTTTTACTGAATCTTTTGACAAACTCGAAAGAACGACTTGTAGTAGTTGCCCAGAGGCCTTCTCTATCTATAGCACGCAGCCGGCCACCCCGGCCCCTGCAAGCACTATTACCTCGTCTATGATAATGCTCGAACTCAAGCTTTAGCTCGACTTAGTCCGAATGATAAATACAGTAAATCTTGTTTGGGTTTCAGGTCATACTGGCATCCAGGGAAATGAGAAGTCGGTTGAGCTAGCTAGGCAGGGCCGGGGAGTCCTCAAGGCCAGAACCTGGGTTGCACCTGCCTGCATTTGTAGTTATGTAGGGCATTGATGCTCAGTTTCTCGTGAACACAGGTTTTGTTGGCGCGATTGCAATGTGTGCGTAGCGTACAGACCAAAGGACTACACCCGGACTTCTGCAAAAGAACAGCGTGTTTCTTTCTATCTCTCAAGAGAATCGACATCATCAGACTGCTTGTAGGCGGTCTTTTGGCCACCATACTTTCACTTAAATACTTAAACGTGTTAGGCTTGAGCGAGACCACAACCCTTCCCCTGATATAAACCGATATATCGGAACACTGACTTGTTAAAGCAGTTATCCTACCTTTGCTCGTATCAGATGGCGGATCTGTGGTACTGAGATGACGTGGTGAGTGCCGCAAACCTAGGCATTACAGAAGCTCCTTTCCATCTTTCTTCGAAAGAAAGAGCTAAGTACTTAGTCTAATGTGTTCGGTGGACCCGTAGTTGTATCTGAGTGATCCATCATAAAGTAGGAACCTCCAACAAAAAAGGCCTCATTCCGGGTTCCACCAATGCCGGGACTGCTTGTCTACCGAAAGTAAGAGAAGGCAAGAGGAAGAAAGTGCTTTTTACACAGGGAGGGCCTAAAAACAAAAAGTTCAACGAATTCGATCAAGTGAATCTCTAGATATTAGCCAATTCATAATTCCTGAAGGCCGATTGGCGAAAATGTGCATCAATTTAACTGAGTTGAATAAGTCTATGGTCTGAAAAAGATTAGGCTTTCCAATTAGCAATCAATTTAGCAGTTATGAAGGTAGTTTTACTTCCCTTTCCCCCACTAGGCATCACAATGAGACCCATCAGACCCAATAGACCTAAGTGCGATGAGGCGCTTCGTCAACCCAAAAACCTAAACTAACCCGTGTTGTAAACAATGAGGTTAGTATATAAAACGTATAGTAAAAAAGTTACTCACCCCTATTTTTAGTGCCCAAACTGCCCTACAACACTGAGTGTTGAACATTTGCATCGCATCCAATAATGAGTCTAGTATTGCGAGGTTCAAATGGGGCATCCCGTCGTACCTTTAGCCGTCTCTAATCTGGTTACGATGATGTTGTGGTCGCTAAACTCAGGGAGTAAAAATTACCTCTCATGAGTATGTACGATCTAGACTTACCTTTATATGCCACAAACAGCGGGCAGTTATCAGGAGTCTGGAGTCCGCGAACCTCGTCGTCGACAACCCAGGGCATTTGGAAAGAAACAGAGGCAGAAGACGGGTTTGAAACCTCTGAGCCCATGGTGGCATCGTCGCGTCGTCCAAAACTGTAAAATAAGCTGCTGAGTCAGACCTAGGGATTATGTTACCAGACTCTAGGGGCTGAGAAGGCAACTTGCCAGTCTATTATTCGCCCTTTAGATTCGTCTCATAGATTCTGAGAGTGACATAACCCCGCGCAATTCGTATCACGCATTCGGTGTTTAGTCTTCGCTAGAGGAGCAAGTGATTCCTTATTGATCACCCCATGGTTGATTTGAAGGAACCTCTCTGCTGAAACAGCTTGGCGACCTACCAGCCTTAAGCCAGAAATGCGAGGTTTCAAAGTCTTATGACTTGAACGATATCGTGTGCGGTGGGTTTCGATTGCTATCCAGGTTATTGTTCTCTGTCTTGTAGCGATAGACTTTTGCACCAGGCCAAACTTCATCCCACTGACCTTTGATGCCATTCGGCAGTGCAGTGGTCCCGCATAAAGTTCAAAAAACGCTTAAACTTCAACTTAACGATTCGAAGTTCTCTAGCAGCTTCAAATTGTTTGACCTGCGGGCAATATTAAAATGTTTGCCAAAGCTTGTTTGTATTTGAATAGTCTGCTTCTTTTTTTTATAATGAGCTCGCGATGAAGGGGTTAAGACTACCCTTAACATGCGAAAGAATATCGTGAGCGGAAGAAAATAAAAGAGAGATAATGAAAGAGGTTACCCGATTTAAAAAAAATACTGCGCGGCAAGGGCTGAACATAAAAACCTTCCGCAAGTGTTATGCCTTCACGTCCATAATCAACAGCAGCAGCAGTTACAGCCCGCCTAGTTTTTGATTTTCATCCGGGAATGAGAGAAAGTGAAAGAGGGAAACAATTTTTTTCATCATGGTTAGCCGACTTAATAATTAACCAAAGCGAGCCCACGTCAAGATATGCCGACCAGGAAGGACTCATTGTGATATAGAGGCGCTCCTGGATTTTTCTTTTTGTTGCTGGTTTTGGTCCGCCGGATTATTTTTTTGCCTGCACTCATTATATCTAGTGAGCATTCCCCTATCCTACCGGGGAGGCGCCAAATTTGGAGCAACAGCCCCAGAAGAGCTCGGTATACCATTGCTCTTCTCTGTAAAGGCATAACACTTACGGAAATATACTTGAGTTTTTCTGTGCGGTAGGAAAAACTGGATGATCGTCGAACTCTGAAGAAAACCAACATTTTTCGTTGGATAGAGAACGAAGCACATGGCTCGCAGGTGTGGTTGATGCCCCAGGCCGTATACCTTAGCTCGGAATTTTTCGAATCCAGACACTTTTGAAAATGGTCTCAACGATTCATCCATTTTATGTTCTAAAACATTGAAGGATTTTATTTTAAGGTCTGCAAGAATACAATAAAAACGTATCAGTTCCATAACCTTCCTCATAGCTTTGAAAAGCAAGCCTAAAATGCAGATGTATAGGTACACCAGGTTAGGCATATTTTGCCCTTTTGATCAACTAATTCAGTATGAATATGAAATTCCTTTACTTTGTGTTGGAAAGACTGGGGTAAGAAAGAGTAATAAAACGCAGCTCGATTACGATTACCTTCGTTGTCTCTTTTGTACTTAATAATATTTCTATTGAACCCTTCTCCATTTCTGAAAAGGATAAGAATCTCACTGGATTAGCGTAGGGAAAATATTGCTTCTGGGCCATGCCTCCGTATCTAACTTATAAGCAACACGTCTGCCTAATTCGTCAGTGTCACAAAGTAAATCCGGGAAATCTTCAAATAAAAAATTGCCCAATATTGCATCCTTCCACCTGATACAAGCCAAAACAGAGGGAAGCACAGCCTTAAACCTATCTCCCGACCCGAGTTAAACATGCATTTTTCACTTCACCTCACTGTGAACTACATACACCAGTGTCAGCCCCACGTAACACCCATAAAACAAAAGGGACATCCTTTTCGTTTCTTATCATCCTTCAGCTGGAATAAAATGAATAAAAGATTCTCATCTGGGAACGAAGGACTATTTACTTAGCCGAGTAACAGCAAAAGAATAGCTGCTGCTCATCGCCGCCGTGGTGCGCGTTGCCAACCCCAACAAACTCGGCCCAGCATAGCAGCCCAACCAGGCTCATTCATTTATTTCAAATTACACTCATCGCGGACCTGCTGCTGTTACACACTGTGTGATGCTTTAGCACAAGTATCGCTGTGGGAGTTTTTGCCAGCATTCCCCCGGGAACCTTGTCAAACAAGGCGCATCTGTTATCATCTATCCTTCGGTGTGTGTCGTGTTCGTTCAATTCCACCCATAAATCGACTTGTAATTGTATCTAGTGTGTACTCAAACTGTGCACACACACACAAAAGTTTCAAGTTCTTGTTTCCTTTGTTTCATTCCCTGCCTCACCCTGCACTGAGTACACATACCTACCTAGCTAGTCCTGCTGTGCGCTTACCCTTTATTTTGGCGGATTTTTTGGGTTTTCCACTTTGCCAAAGTCCTGTGTTTACGCGTTCAAGGACCCCTCTCCGCCGGGAAAAGAAAAATTAAAATACAATCATCTCGTGCGAGAACATATGACCAAGCAATCTGAACAAGTGCCCTCTTGTGATGGATTTGCTTGAGCAGATCCTGCGTCCTGATGATGGGGTGGGGTCGGGGTGTACTGTGTGCAGCACCCAGGCGTTTGGCTGGCGACGACAATATCCCGGTCGGCGGCGGCGGCGCCCGACTGGTTCCGTTTTGTTTGTTGTAAAATCTATGACTTCGATGTAAATCAAATCGTCAGATAATCGTGTTACAAAGGCAACTATACTCTTGCTATGCCCGCAGACGAATAACCGTTCCACTGAGGTGGAAGGACATCTCGTTTGATATCAAAACCCACCCCAGAGTTAATGATAGATATTTGCTCAGCATTCTCGATCGAGTTCTTGTATCATTTCGCCCTGGGTAGGTAGAGGCAACAATCATCGCGACAGGAGGGTAAATATGTTGCAGGGTGGGGTTGCATCCTGTTTTGTTTCTTTTATTCGTCGTCTGCTGTGAGCACACACGCATAACAAACCCTGAAACACCCCTAAATTGGGTTAGAATGCTATTTATTGCATTACGAAGCAAATTGCGGAAAAATTAGCGGCTGATTTTGGGATCATCTAATTATGCCGAGGCCGAATTGCTTTTGTCGTTGGTTGGTAGGTACAACGCATGACACGGTGTGGTCAGGTTATTTCGTCGGTATCAGTCCCTCGAAATCAGTGTAACTAAATAAGGCGAAGAGATAGTTGGATACATTATGATAGATGAGGCATGTTGATGAACTGCGCTTTAATGAGAACAAAAATCAAGTTGAGTTAGTTGCCAATAGGTAATTTTTTGCCATGTCCTTAAATTCAAAGGGTTCAAAAACTGCAAAGTTTTGTCTAACTTAAAATCCTTCAATAAGTAGGCTTATTCCTAGGTTTGAAGAGCACTCGAATTTTTTACACTAAATTTGGTTTCGTAGAAAAAATTTTGGGTATACCAATTTTTTACGAGGGTTGGCAAGAACATTCGTAGACGGTTAAGACGGGGGCGACATGCCAGAAGACTGGGTGCTCCCTTCAACGAAGTTGGAGGGATGAGGAAGAAGAAGAGACCATGGTTCATCTGCTGTACAACTGTCCCGCCCTATCGACATTGAGAAGGAAAACTTTAGTTCTTTGATGATCTAAATGATCTAGCGCGACTTGATTTAAAGAGGCTACTGAACTTTCTCCGGATCAAACTGGCTAAACGCCTAACTGTGATCACACAACCCATCCCTACATGGAAACCCTATGTGGGCGAGGGAGCACCTACAGTGGAGCGCCAAATATACCCCACCACACCTCCTCCAAGGTTTTCTCAACAGGACCGTCCTGGTAAGGGCTCATACCGATTCGGTTGCCCTCACCTCTCGGCTCTTGTGGAAACACTGGGTACATATTTCCCCTAGCACGGGTTTATACTGCTTCGGTTACCCCTACCTTCCCCCAATTCGAACGCGAGTAGCCTGTAGTACGGGTTTACACCAAAGAGTGTTACTCTACATCATTCCCCCTGCAAGGGTTCACACCGAATCGGTTACCCCTGTATCTTCCCATCCCCGAGGATAATTCTTAGCAGAGAAGCAAGAGGTTCGGACTTATACCGAATCCGGTTGCCCTGCCGGGCTTTCTCTCATATAAGAACTACTCCTCACTGACCCCCTCCCAACTCCTCTTCGAGCTCAAGCAACTTCCCAATCCTCACCAACAAGGCAAATTCCCATCTGGCGTCCAGCAGTTACGAGACCACCCTTCCTTCAGTAAAGTCTCTCACTGGCCCCCTCAACTCGAGGGTTTCGGTTCACACCGAAACGGTTACCCCCAGCTTTCATTACCCTCGGGTATGTCTCAACCAATCAAACTTTGATTGGTGACCTTCGGCACAGGCTTATACCGTCACTGGTTGCCTACACCCCTTCCGCCAAAACGGGAAGTCATCATTTAGGTCCTCGGGCTGGTAGCTCCGGTCCTACAAGTGGTATCACAATGGTCCTCCTTTGGTCTAAGTGGGTCCCTGCCAAGCGGGGACAGTCACCCAACCTAAACTAACCTAACACCGGTGGAGATCGCTTGTGCGGAATAGGTACTTAGATTCTTACTCACAAAAAAAAAAAAATACTAATACGCCCACGGTCGACTTATATGTGTAACTACCTCCAGTGCTCTCAAAACTTTAAGACGTCGTCGTAAAAGGCTAAGATTTGACATTTGACATCTCCTAACGATTGTTAAACATGAAAAAAAAGAAAATCGATTGACTTCCTCTGATGGGCGTTGCGTCGATTTTAAGGGTAAATTTTCAAATACATTTTTTCAGTATTTTTGTTCCAAATCGAAAAAAAGTATCTTAAGGTCTTCTTATTCTTCTTTTTCTTTTAGGCGGGAAGTTATGATCCGAAGTTAAGTGAGGGATCATAACCCTCCCACTCTACTGCATTCCTATAATTCCTATAATGATTCCTATATGGGGTACGCCGATTTGACCTCAAAATATACCGGCAAGCCACCCGCTTTTTGATCTCTTTGTCCCTGAAGCCAATGAATGCTGTTGTTGTTACATTTGTGTGATCCTTGAATGTTTAGGCCTTCATTTCTTTCGCGATTTCGAGGGAATGTTGATTGACATCGCCTATTTGACAGGGTTTGTAGGATCTCTTTTGAACATGGCAATACCAACTGAGCCGATCGTGCTCCATTTACCTTTAGATAAGTTCTTTAACATTTTCCTTGGATCTTCGTACCTCTTACTCTATCTCGCTTTGTTACTCCTTCTGTCATGCGAAGCATCTTCATCTCAGCTGTTGTTAATTTGCTCTCATATTTGCTCTCCAGGTACTTAAACTTTTTACACTTGGGAAGCACATTTCCATTTAATTTAATGTCTGGCATTGGTTCGGGTGGGTCAGAGAATGGGCAGCACAGGTACTCTGTCTTCTTTTGGCTAATACGATACCCATTCCCCTCCAAAACATCCACCCATATATCAAGTGCTCGCTGCAGGGATGTATGATCTTCACTTATGATGGCCCCATCGTCAGCTAAGAATAACTAATGTACTTTCGGGTCCGCCAGTTTTTCTTCAAGCAGACAATCAAGGACTACAATGAAAAGCAAAGGATTTAGGACGCTTCCGTGGTGTACACCGACTTTAATTGAGAACTCATCAGTGACTCCGGAAGGACATCTTTCTCTTGTCTTTGCTCCATCATTCAGCCTTCTGGAACTCCTCGTTTTCTTAGCGCCACCCATATCAGATCTCGTTGTAGTCTATCGAAAGCTTTTTCACCAGCGACATATGAAGATCTTTAAGGGCATCGCGATGTTTTTTCCTTATGAAATGATCCTTATACTTTGGATTGCATCAGTGGCTTATTAACCCGCGACAAACCCACACTGGTCCTCAGATAGCCTTATTATTTTCCGCAGTCAACTAACTAGTACCCGATCGAATCGACGATCTTCATTGTGTGGCACATCAGCTTGATAGAACGGTAAATGTCACAGCTTCGTGTATCACCTTTTCCTTTGTACAAAGGAAGTATACAACTTT
Source organism: Neoascia interrupta (assembly GCA_947623515.1). Taxonomy (NCBI): domain Eukaryota; kingdom Metazoa; phylum Arthropoda; class Insecta; order Diptera; family Syrphidae; genus Neoascia; species Neoascia interrupta. The sequence goes on from OX392463.1 coordinate 39,155,935, forward strand.
CCCTCCAATGATTAGGCATTGGATCACCTATTTTTAGCTTGTAGATGAAGGTCGCTAGCCAACTATACCCCCAGTCTCCCATTTTATTTTTTTCCAGAATTCAGAGGGTATCTGAAACGGCCCAACTGCTTTTCGCTTTTTGGAGAACTTAACTGCCTTCCCAACCCCTTCGACTGTGATGTCTGGTACTTCTTCCCGGTTAAGAGCAGTTTCTGCTGGAAAGTGTTGCCTGGGAAACTGTTCATTTAAATGCCTCTCACAATACTGCCGCCAACTGGGAAGAATTTCGTCGTCTTCTACAAGAAGCTGTCCCTGAGCATTGTTGATGAACTTTGGCAATCTTGAAGATTGTGGTTCCCGTATTCGAGGCGCTGTTTCGCCTGGTGTGTATCAGCAGCCGGAAGGAGACTTCCTATAAATCCCGACACAGGCGCTCCATTCTCCTTGCTTGATCTTGAGCGGTGCCTATATTCCAATTTTAGGCGAAGCTTTTCATCTCTATTTTTCTAGGAGCACTTCTTCCATGCCTTGAAGACCATTTTCTTTTGACTAATTACTAGTTTTACTCCATCTGATCACCACCATGTTTCTTTGACCTGTATTTGGTGGCCCTTTGAAGTTCCTGGATGTGGCCTTCTCAATGCACGTTCGCTGTTGGTCATCCCATACAGTATCTTTTGCTCTGCACTCAACATCTTCATTTTCGTCAATGATGTGATAGAGGTAGTTTTGCATTGTGTTTAAAAATTCTTCACCTTTTTACTTTACCATATTGTTCCAGTTGATTCTCTAAGAAACATTTGCTTGCCTAGTTTTCTGCTTTGACACTTCCATAAAAATGACAGCAGCAGACGGTGTTGTGTTGCGATCGCCTCACCCAAAATCAATTTGCAATCTTTGACCCGCTGTTTAAGGGAGCTGTGAACTGTGAATGATAGTTAATCTGGGTCTCATTCCCACCGCTGCTGTGAGCGATCTGGCGCCTGCTTTTCTTGGCACCTAACATGGTATAAAGCACGACAAGAACGTATGACTTGCAAACGTTTAGAATATCTTTAGCAGAAGAGCTCCTAGTTCCATACCCCAGTCCACCATGACAGTCTTCATAGTCCTCGTTGGATTTCCCGGCTTGTCCATTTGTCCGAACCTTGTGGTACTCCTGCCAGAAGAGCGCCCATTCTGAGACTTCTCCATCGACTACAACCTTTTGCGATCTATTTGCTTGGTAGTTGTACATGAGGCGCTCTGCCCTAACGCTTAATCCAAAATACGACACAAGCTTCTTGCAGAGAATCCCATGGTTAACCTTGTCAAAGGCCTTAGAAAAGTCAAGCAGGCAGAGAACCGTTAAATTATCTTTATCGAATTGAGATCGTATATCATCTAAGATCCTTACCATTGCAGTGGCGCAACTGTGATTTGGCCTAGATCCAGATTGGTATGGCGATAACAGGTTATACGTATCAAGGTGATGAGTTATCTGGCCTGTAAGAACTTTTTCCAAGATCTTTGACAGACACGGCAGAATACTGATGGGCCGGTAATCAGAAACAAAAGTTGGGCGAACCTTTTTTGCAACCGGTGTAACTGTGGCTTCTTTCCATTTGGCGGGCAATGTCGAAGACGTGATGCAAAAGTTCAGAAGGTGAGTCAGAGCTCGGAGTAGATAAGGAAGAATAAGTTTTAAAGTGTCTTAAAAACTCTTGCAACCTCATCCTCTGTAACTACTTCGAAATCAAAACGTGCATCACCCTCAAACAGAAGATCACTCGCTGGTTCAAAGTTAGCGGTATTGCATGGGTTTGATATAAAATGGTCATTGAAAGCACTCGGATTTATATTACAGGCAGAAAATTCCCTTTTACCAACGCCTATGTTTCTTAGATTAGCCCATAGCTGCTTTGATGGGAGACCTGTATCGAGTTTAGATGAGTAGAAATATCTTTTCGCAGATCGAATAACGGCTGTTGCATAATAACGTGCTTGACAAAACGCACGCCAAGTGAAGGCGTTCTGACTGTGTCTCCATTTATTGTAGTGTTTGCGCCTGTTTCTAATAGATGCCTGCACTTCAGATGTATACCAGGGACAGTTTTTATTTATTATGCGGACTGTTTTGAGCGGTACGTGCTTTTCAAACACCTCCCCAGTGCAGGACTCAATACACTCAAGTTTTTCGTTGACGTCAGAAACAAAGTTACACCGATTCCATGGCATGCAAAAAGCATCAACAGAAAGTAAAAATGTATCAATCGACCTAAAATCTCTAAACTGGAAAGTCAGCGGGGCAAGAACATGTGTGAAATGATGATGAATGAATTGGCCTTTAAAGCGTCAAATGTCTCTGGCTTGTCGGCGTAACACTTATCTTTTACGGCACCCCACAAATAATAGTCCAACGGTGTCAAATCGCAGCTCCGAGGTGGCCCAACAACATCAGCTCTGCGGCTGATAAAGCGATCTTCAAATACAGGGCACAAAACCTCGAGTGTTGCTTCGGCTGTGTGGCACGTAGCGCCGTCCTGTTGAAACCAAATGTTGCCAATAACCTCCTCTTTAATTTCTGTGAACAAAAATTCGTTCAACATGGCCCGATAACGATCGCCATTGACTGTAACGGCCAGTCCTTGCTCATTTTCGAGTATAAATGGCCCAATTATGCCTCTGGACCAAAATCTGCACCAAACAGCGACTCGTTTTGGGTGAATCGGCTTTGCAATGTATGCGTGCGGGTTTTTTGTGTCTCAAATGCGACAATTTTGCTTGGTTACATACCCGCCAAGATCAAAATGAGCTTCATCTGAAAAGATGATTTTTTTGGCAAAATCGGCATCTTCTCTAAGTTTAGTTTTCAAAGTAATGTCGCAAAATTTCCCAGCATTTTTCAAGCGTATACACAACCATATTCGTTCAGCGGAAGGATAAAACTAATTATCTGTCAAATCAGACATGAGGTAAGTGCTACGATTCACGAAATAAGCACTAGTTGCAAAAAAAAAGTTAGATGGCGGACCCTTTAAATACCAGCTACAGGTCCGGGAGACCTATGGACCATCTGCGAAGATGTAAATTCGCGACACATAATTGTGGATTCCGATTCTGCACAGAAGTTCGACCATATCGATAGGAGTTTCACACACGATCAACCATTGTAAAAGATCACTGAATTGTTAGCCGAGACATTCAATGCTCTCATTTTTTATTATAAGACTGCACAAATTATAAACTGAGGATACCCAGGCTTCTCAGAACTACACTTATGCTATTGGCCTTTGCGAAATGGTCTTTAAATTTCCTACCAGTTCCGAAGAGTTTTTCAATGGCGTGAAAATATAATAAAATTCGCCAAGTTCCGGATTTAAACTTTTGACCTTTAATAAACTTGCCGTAGACAATGAGGCCAAAAAGCTTTTACATTGGATTTCTTTTTCTGTATTTTGGTTGCTCTAGATTTTCACCATAGAGCGTTATCGGAGACAAAAATTTCGAAAAAAGTAAACGAGTTCAGGCATGTCAAAGATACGGCCCGCGGGCCATTACCGACTTACAAGAAAATTTCACGCAAATTGTGGTATCATTTATACAACATTAAAAAAAGAATTAAAGTAGTGAAAGCCGCAAATGCGAGACCAGAAACTTTCCTTACATACCTGGCATCGGCACACACAAAAGGTAGATAAATTACAAGATTTTTCCAAGCATCAATATGAGGCACAGTTGTTCATACAGCTAAGTTTTTCTCATGCGGTAAACGAAAGCCGTTTCAATGTTCTTGTTTTTGCTAAAAATCCGAGGAGTATTGAGTCAGCGAAGGAAGGTCCTGATAGATACATTGAGTCTAATATATTTCAGCTACTGCTGATGTGCATAGAAAATCTTATCAGTTTGTCTATAAATTTCCTGTGTCTGGATAACCATATTGACCCATAAAACAACATCACTTAATGCAAAAATGTCCTTCCAACACACATGGCAAAGACCTCTATAGAACCTCTGGACCAGAAGGCCTCACTTGTCATTCTGTTCAGAAAATATAATCAGCACAAATCGAGTGCTATCAGCATTATACAGCTTGCCACTTCTCGGCAAAACAAATCCTCAATCTCGCAATGTCTTAAGACGAAACATGATTTGTCAGCAGGTGCTGCATACGAATTCCCTGGCAATCGAAAGAGATAGTTTCTACGGAATCTCACCCAGAATACGAAAGCGTAGCATAAAGACCTGCACATATAAGATTCCACTCATGATTCCCGTTTTCATTTCGCTACAAAGCCTCGAGAAAGAAATAGAGTTCCTTCGATTTTCCACTTTGCTCCGTGCGGGTTATCTGGGAAGTTTTTCTGTCAAATCATAATCCGGACGAGAAAAAAAAGTGCCACAAACTTTGACCCAACTTTCATCATTGCACCATCATCTCTCCAATTTATCCCTTGCCGCCGCCCCAAAGGCGGCTTAGTTCTCCGCATGCGGCATCCTTCTGTGAGTTTTTCATGCGGCACAGAGCCTTCCATTTCTGCAGATGAGTATATGAGAACAAAGAAGAAAAAACCTATTTACTCAACAATATGGAGAAAGCAACCTCTGAGAAGAGCAAAAAAAAAAACGAACCAAATTCAAACAAAGGACCAAGTAAAGGAAGAAAAAACTGCTAAAGAAAAACAATTACCTACCACCCTCTAGGCATTGGGGAAGGGAAGGTACCACCACCAATCCGCCACCCATTCCAAAATAGCATCCCAAATATTTATTTTTGCGTTTGGGTTGTTCCCCCAAAGCCTACACGAAGATACCGAATGTGTGTATCTGGTTGTTATAGAGAAACGTAAATTCGTCTCCCGGTTCGGTGTCCCAACAAGGACGACACTGGGGTTCACCTGTACAGCATCATACTTGCGTCGTCGGTCGGTACTACCAGATAACGAAACCAAAATCGCCCGAAGGTGTTGAAACGAAAGGAAACAAAAAGCGTTTTTTTTCTTCTGTGCCCAGGGTTGGGGAGCTGCTAAAGCACCGCACCAGCACAAAGCACTAGGGGGAGGATTCACCATTGCTGCCGTACGATAACGGAAGAAGGAAAATTTAGTTATGAATTCATTTCGAATCGAGGTAATATGATTACCTTTATGGTCTTTGGCAGAGGAGGGTTCCCGTTTGGATGGTGTTTTTTTTTTTGTATCCTGTCGACGTTTGTCCCCCGAAAAAGCGATCAACGTAAACGTTCTGGCAGGACCCAAAGCACCCAGTCATCCAATGGGGCGGCTCAAACGGAAATGACTCTTTACGAAATTTTGCGCTTGTACATGTGCTGTACTGTTCTTCGACGAGTATATCCTGATGCACACACAGGCATACGCTTGTTCGGGGCGTTTTTGGGCAATTACATTCGAAAATTCATAATCGAAATCGAGCGTTTTGTTTATTCTGAGGGAAATTTTTAACCCCATACAAATAGTATATGTGCAGTTGGAACACAGCCCTGGGGGATGTGGATGGGGGCGAACCTGTGCGGTTGCGATGTTAGTCAATGTTTGCGTTGGAGCTGAACGCTCATTGATATGAAGATTATGTAGAAATTGGTTTGATGTGTATTTTAATGGTGCTTGTGGTCTCCGGGGGGATGGCAATGCAGCCTGGTTGAGCTTGAAAGGGAAGGTACTTAAAATTAGTTGAATCGCTTAAAGCAAGGTTTATGATTTCTAGTAACTCAAGCTTAAATTGAAAGTTGATTGGGTTTTGTTAGAGCAGGGTAGACACAAGAGATTGGCATGCGATCACAATTCCGCTATTAAAAATCTACTCACAAAAAATCCAGTGCAATCGTGTACGCTCACCGCAAACTGAGCGATCAGTGTGGTTACCATACTCGCTAATTTTTTTAAATCTATGTGCAGAATAGTAAATTGTTGTAATTTTTCAAATTTTTGAGTACGCTTCACTTCTAAATTCGACCACCGCATGTTCATAGACTAAGGCGGTGGGGGAGTATACACCGGGACGCATTTGAATATGAAAAACACCGCGAATAAATTGCGTTTACAGTCCACAAATTCGCAGGTGGTTGGGAGGAAGGAACAAATGTTCGTTTTTTTAATGTTATTACATTTTAATTTAGTTAAATCTCTTGTTTTTTGCTCCTTTAAACGAATGAGCGTAATTGCGGTGTTTGCGCTGTCTTTCTTTTCAAATGCGGCAGCGGTGGCTAAACACTCAAACACCGCAGAGTGCTTGAACTGCATTAATGCATGTTGTAAAGTGTTTGCAATGATACGATGGCTGAGTTCTCTGGTAGGCACTGATCGGCGTTAAACTGTACAGTATTGCAACTTTAAAAAAAAAACTAATAGATATTGGGCTTCAAAGATGGGTTTAGTATAGGTATGCGATTGAAATGTTGAACTCCTCATTTTTTTTCGGATGTTTCGTGTTGGGGATTGCCAACTTTAACTATTCTCACAAGGCCGAAAGGCATGTCCTGCATTTACAAGCTAGATTAACCACCTGAACGGGTAGAGCTTGCAATAATTCTCCACACTCAGAGATTAATTCACCAAATATGAACATTTTCCATACACACAGCTTGTCAAATAGGTGTGAGTAGCTTTGCTGCTAGTATATTTGTTCTTGTTTCTAAAAAACAATTTTTTTGGGTTGGAACAAAAAAAAATTTATAAAGAAATGCTTAGTTCCATTATTATGACGCCCATTTTTTTTTATTTCTCAAGTGTACTGTTAAGTATTTTAATTATTTTCGTTGCAACACAATTTTGCACGTTCTAAAAGTTGGACACAAAAAAGGTGCGCCTAGTTAAATTGTTAAAATCTTGCGAATTGTTGCAAAAGTGTTTTTGGAAAGTTACCATAGGTAAAGGGGAGTTTGTTTTCTAATCACTAAAATTTTGCGAATTGTTGCAAGTGTTTTTGAAAAGATTTCTTTTAAGTGATTTGTTAAAGAAAGTTCTTTAAAAGATCCGGGAAAGAAAGGAGTACACCAAGAATTGCAGGCTGACCTCTAAAGTTTAAACACATTTTAGATCAGACATTCGGTTTCGGAATTATAAACAACCAAAGTTGAAGAAAGAGACATAATTTTCAATTTTCATTTCAAATTTTCAAGGCAACATGATACTCGAGACGTTCACAGTGAATTTCCAAATGTGGGCGGCATATAAAAATATAACTGTTGAATGCTTAATACTAGGTGGTAACATACAAAATCACTTTCTTTTAACGCCACGCCCACAAAAGTGGCCGGAGGCAAACACTATACAAAAAAGTTGGAAAATGCTAACATCTAGAACGTTTGTCGTGTAATTTTTAGTTAAATTTCATAAATATTTTTTGAAAAACAGTCATTTTAAGCTTAAAGCCCTTAAAAAAGTGGGCGTGGTCAATGAAAGCGCCAATCTCTTTCTGCTGCCTCAAAGACAATTACAAGGCAATGTTACATTAGTCCGCTAGCTCCATCGCAACATAGCTAAAATTTGAAAAAAGTATGTTTAAAAATTAGAGATGTGCGACCACATACAGGCCTGTAGTAGGCGTGTCTGTGGGCGCATTGAACTTGATCTGGAGGACTGGACTTCCAACCAAATCATCAACTTTCAGCTCTCTAGCTTAAAATTAAAGGTCTAAAAGTTGTTTACATACGGACGGACATGGCTTAATCGATTCTCCTGATGTCGGTCCCATTCATATCTCTAAAAGGTCTTAGGGCCGGTTTTTCGGTGCCGAGTTAAGGAGAGTCTTTCAGTGCCAGCTTAAAGTAAGATATGTTCATCCCGTAACAAAATGATTCTGGAGTTAACCCAGCGAGCAGTTTTTCAGTGCAGAGTTAACTCCGTAAACAAAGTTGTCAAAATCTTCGGCTCTCGAAACTATTGCCTCTCCCAACTCTCACTTCACATAGAAAAACACAGGAAAAAAAGTTCAACTTATTCCCAGATGTAATTTTTGCACAGAAACACGCAAATCTATTGTCATTCCACACAGAAAAACCCTTCAAAGAAGTTAATACTGTTCTCCAGAGTTGATCAGAGATTAATTCACCAAATTTAGCGAGTAAAACCGAGATTAACCCAAGTTTACTGAAAAACTCATTCCTGATGGGGTTAATCTCAGTTAAACTCGGAAACTCGGATGATCTCCCACTGAAAAACTGGCTTTTAGGGGTCTAGGGTGACTATTTCACTGCGTTACAAACTCTACATCAAACTGAATATGCCCTGGGTAGGGTATATTAAGCACTTAAATGTTCTGTGGGCCTTATTAACACTTACTCACTGGTTTAAATAGGCTTGGAGAAGCTTAAGTTGGTAGCGACAATTTTAAGATTTTTTAACTTAATTTTCTACTTAATTTCTTTTTGTACGCATCGTACTTTAACCGAATCTGGCACAAGATCGCTGTTACCGTTAAGATACTAGAAGATTTTGAAAAATTTTTACTTCAAATGCTTTTATGTTTTCGAGTTAGATAAATCAAGCAAAAGTTTTTGAAACCTCAAAATTTGCTATTTTAAAATTTTGGATAATTTCTGACACTTGAGACTTTTTTCATTTGATTTCTCAAAAAAAAAACGAGTGATAAGGGTCATAACGACAGTATCAAAACTCTTTCAGAGAAATATGACTAAAACACACATGGTTTACGAGTGTGTTCAATATCGGCTCTAGTTCAAAAGTAATGGCCTCAAACACTTTGAAAAACGTCATCCATTTCCCACTTTTCATTTCTCAAATACTTTTCCATATTCTCAGAAAAATAATTTTTTTCGAAAAAATTTCGTGTTTTCTGGACCTAAGTTTAATTTTTTTAAGTACTTGCCTGCAAAACTTCTCAATATAAGTACCTACTAAAAAAACTTTTTTCCATCAAATTTTATTAAAACTGCAAATAAATCGTGAAATGTGTATGAAAAAAAGTTTCCTATAGTTATAGCAGGTCCTTTTTTCTATTTTTAGACGGACCGCTTAAAATATTTTTCCCATAATACCCATTGATTAACTTCACGAACACACCTTCTCGATTCACTAAACGAACACACCTAACTGTCATTCCAGTCAGCTGACAGCAAACTGATTTCGTAGTTCGAATTTCGATACAGAGTTTCCCTTCCAATGGAAAAGTACGAATGGAAAATTACCCAAGGGGAAAAGAGCTGAATTTGTATCAATAAATAGATGAAAGGCTCGGACGAGACAGTTATGCGTTTGAAAAGTTGCCTTATGCAAATAGAGAGTAAAGTAAAAAGCGATTGAATTGAAATAAAGTGTTGAATTCTAAGAAAAGAAGTTGAATTCAGTGTTCATTTTGAGTTCAAATAAGTTTTGTGTGATAAATAAAGTGTTTCATTGTGTAATTATAAAAGTGAAATTGAGTTTTATTCGACGAAACAAAGGCTAAAATATTACAATATGCTCGCACACCTATTTTTTGACCAGCTGTTTATAAATAGATTCATTAATAAAACTTACCCAGTGCGCCCTGAAAATGCCCTCGTAGTTTTTAGTGCAATCAGCTGATTGTCAAAAATTCTATAAAAAATAATAAAATTTTTAAAATTATCTTTAAATAAAAATATTAAAATATTAAAAATAATAAAATAATTCTATAAAATAAAAAGAGTGGCGCAACAGCTCGAGGTGAACCAGGGCCAACTTCTCAACCTTGTATGCTGTGTGTGTTAATTTCTTCACATACAAGGGAACCTAAAATTTTTTGCCGAATCCGAACGGCACTTTGAGAAGTTTTTCAAGACAAATGATACTCTCGGAGGGCTTGTCAGACCCCGCGGAGGTGGGAACCGTGAAAAAGAACGAGTCTTTTTTTTCAAGTCACAATGGATTCGAACCCAGTTTCAAAAGTTGTATGAAACCCTTAAAAAAAACACTGTTCATCGAACGCAAAAGTGCACGAATTTGGCATATAGCAAAAAATTCAACATGGTTCCTTTTTCCATTGTGAAAATCCACCTAAAATAATAAAATTGTAAACATAATCAAAATAAAAGCTTTAATTTTTTAATTCCGCTGACAAACAACTGAAATGTCAAATTTTGAAAACACTGAACTTTCTGCCCCGACAAAATTCTCAGCCCACTTTAGTACTGTCATCGAATACAGTGCAAAAATAAATTGGGTTGTTGTCTTAGCTTCAATGAATGTGGCGCCTAATGGGAATGAACCTTATATAAGATTCCGACAGTCCTCTCGTTTTGCTTATCCCATGTTTCCTAACGAAAGGAATGCGTGTTTCAGCACTACTTAAAATTATGCTTCTTTTAACTCAAAACATGCGCGTGTTAAACCCTGTTTAGCTTCTCCAGCTCAGCTTGACAGACAGTCATTTTACGATTTAAATTGAGTTAACAAAGACTAATGCGCTATCCAATCCAGTAGTTTTCATGCGAGTAAGTAAGTAGCTAAGCCTCTCTTTCTTTAGGTGTTTCGCCTCAAGCGTAGTGGATAGCCTCTTAGCTTGACCATGTCCCATGTGTTTACATTTTCATTTTAACAAATTACCCAACTGCTTAGTTTTTGTAGCATGATATTAAACGATTCCTTAACAATGCGCGGTAACTTCTCAAACACATGTCTGTTTCGCTTTGAATAGTTATCTATTTAAAAAACAACAAATCAGCCCCCTTTAAGACGAACTATTTGTTCCGCAACATTGACTCTGCTCGCGTCCCTGCTCATACTTCAAGGACTTGCGTTTTATAAAACTAATTTTCCACGACATGTGACAACAAAGCACGAAAGCTATTTTCTTTTTAAGCACCTTCTTCCATAGTATCCCAGAAAAAAAAAATAAATAACAGATGAACAGGCTAATTAAGAAGAAAACCACAATTTCTAATTTTCCAAAATCATAAACACAATACCTTTGGAATATAAGAGGCTTTTCCAGCATCCAGAAACTGGCAACTTTATTGCCACTATTTCCCAACTCCGCCCATGACAATCAGGTCGCTGCTCAATAATAATTGTCAACCCGCAACCCACCATCTGTGCACTCGATGTCGACACATCCGCCCTACAACTCCGTTCATAATTTTCATATTTAAAGGTTGAAAAATCATAATCGGTCATATGCAGTCAACACCCTCCATCATCGCCCTTCCACAGAACGGGGCGCTTTGTGCTCTTCAATCATCCCGAAGGATTCCCACCAGGCAAACTACGGGCGTTTCGAAACAGTTGCGAATATTCGAACGGTCGTCTGGCGGGTGGCGCGGTTCGATGGTTCCCGTGCGTGACAGATGTGTTTCTCATTCGACTTTTAATATGGCCAATAACGATAATTGGTGTTTGTGAACACGGCCGCGGTCTGCTGAGCACCAGCATCTTTTTGTATTTTTGCTCGCCTTCGTGTCCCCTTGTTTGCTTAAGCCCCCAGACAAGATGACAGCCTTTGTGGGATGCACCAAAGTTGACCTGTTTCTTCCTAGAAAACCGCATCAGTTTTTTTTCCTCTGGCTCTGGCAATCTGTCAAAAATATAAATTAGATTGGCCAACACTGCGCGGTTCTTTGTCTTAACTTTCGATTGACCCTATTTGACTGCTTGATCTTCCCCGAAATGCTGCGAGGAATTCGGCGAATATTTAGCGTAGAGAATTATGAATGACAGGAGGGTAGGTACCTATCCTATATTTTTTCTAAGCCAGTAAGGATCCAACCACCATCTGATATACTGATTTATAATTTTTTTCATCTATTTTATTGTCCAAAACGGTCCAAAGATAAATTGCATGTTAGGGATGTTTACGGTCAAATTAGGGTCGCCTCCAAAAAAATGTTGTTGACTCGAGGGTTGTTTTTCGTCGTGTTCTACATGTATTGTTTAACAAAATTGCAAGGGGTAAGACGAATATTGTTCTACGCATATGAAGAGCCCTTGAAAGCCATCACCCCCCTGCAGAGTGTTGTTCGTGTTTTCACGTCTCACTGCACGGGGAAAGTGTGAATTTGAAACTGTTTGACAGCGAGGAATTGTAAAGTGTCAACACACACAGAGTCTCGTCTCTAGTTTATGCGTGACGTGAGAGGGGCAGTAGGCTTGTTTTTTTTTTGCCGACAACATTTTGTGACGGTTTCGGGTTAAGGATGCACCACACTACACACGGTGACAGATTTTAATCGCCTTTTGTTATGCTAAATCTGTGGAATTTAATGCGACACATCGGTGTCGTCCTGTGTACGAGGGCTTCGGAAAACTTCTGCATGTATCGTTCGAGGTAGGTATACTGCCTTGTACTTATCTCTTGAATGACTGCCCTCTCATCTCATTAATTATTTGAAGAGTACTTGCTAAAGGGTGCACAAAGGAGCCATGATTGCTAACGGCAGGAGGTGATTGAATGACTTTTTTAACGGGCTGCGTGAAAAGGTTAAGTCTTAAGTTTTATATCAAAATGTTGGTTTTGTCGAAAATTTGAGAAGTACGTACATAACTTTGAAGATCTAATGGCGTATTCGTAATGCATATGCTAGAAAGATTTGTACTTTTGAAAAACCTTTAACGAACATTATGAAAAGTAGGTATTTGCTCTAGTTGTCTAAGGACCTTTTCAGACCGATAAGAAACTTTAGTTCCAACAGGATGAAGGCTAACGAAGGCTGTCTATTAAAGTATCTACCAGCTGCTGAAACCAGACCTTGTTAACGTCTTTAGCCTGAAGATCAACTTTTTTCAAAGAAACTGGTCTCTGTCCTCGATTAATCTCACCTCGCTCAATTCACCTTAAGGATGAGGGCCACAATATTTTCTAGGGAAGATTTTTTACCTATAAACATGAAGGGTTTCAAAAAACCAGTATTAGTCCAGGCTACGAAGCAAAAATAGGGGAAATAATTCGTGTAGAAGGAAGTTTTGGCAAAGTTGTAGAGAAAGGTGTCGGTTACAACATACCGAGTAAGTACTGATGCGTGTGGGCGAAGCTTACGGGTGAACGGGGCTATTAAGGTCCCTTTTTTCAGTTTTTTTTTGCAAAAAATATCTCGAAAACTATAACGGTAGCGAAAAATTGTGACTTAATCTACATAAAATTCTCTACAAGAAAGTACCTTTGCATTCCCTTTTTTTAATACTTTCGGAAGGTACGGAAGTACGGAAGGAAGAAAGAGAGTCAATTTTAATAAACATGAGTTTTGTTGACAGGCGCAATGCCAGATTTTCGGCAACCAACGCGCAAACCACACATTTGACGTATGCATCGGCAAAATAATACTGTTTAGTGTTGGTTCAAGTACTGGTTTAACCCCTTTGGGTTGGTGGTAGAATGCTATACTAATGGTGTATTCTTTTGAACACCAAACTGCCACACCGAACAGTCAAACAATACTCGGTGTTCGCGACAATTCCAGCGTGTTGTACACTAGGTTTCATTGTGTACAGAACGACAAATACTGCACCGATACAATAGAGCTTTTACCATGGCTGTCAAAATCTGACGTCTTTCACATTTTTCGACCGCGGGACGCCAAGCAATTTCAATAGTTTCTGTAGAAGTGCGAATTATTAATAAACTACTCAACCTAGAGTGTGCCGATAAGGAAAGAAGTTATTGTGCTTATGCCTTTCTTTAAGTTGACCCAAAAATTATTTTAATACAATTAATGGAAAGTAGTGATCTCCTTGAATCCGTGCACCCTTTTGTGGTCCAATGCACTGTTTTTACAACAAAAGCAACACTTTTCTTATCCTTTTCGTATTTCATAACTAAAATATTTTTAGCCTTGCCCAGGAAGGCTGATCAACAGGGTTGCATTTTTTAAATAGTTATTTGCGTTTATGTGTATTTTTTTTTTCGTTTTCCATATAAAAAGGAGCATTGTTTGGCATCCCGAACTCGGAAATATCAGTAGACGTCAAGCCGTTAAAAGCTCTATCATCACGTTAAGTGTCGAATTACTTCGACTTCATTTTGTTTACTTTTTTTAATTTCGTAGCGTGATTTTGTTGGAGTCGGTTTTTTCTACTTTTTACTTAAAATGAATTGTCATAGCTTTAAATTTGGGTTTTTATCGATTTCATACAATTTCAATCGTGTTGTACATAATCACGAATGAAAATTGAGTCAAAACGTCACTTCACATAAACAATCAAAGCTACACCCAGCCTCCACCGTCAAATACGACGGTGGTGAAACTTCGAGTTCGGTGTCGACACCGAACTAATTAGGAGTTCAAAATAACACTTACATGAGCACAATTCCGTTCAGGTGTTCGAGAAAAAAACGATTTTTTTTGTATTCCACACCAGTTTCACGATTTGGTGTTGATAAGAATACGCCATAATAGTCCAGTCACTTAAACGAAAAGAGGGGAAATTTTCTTTAAGAAAACTTTATAGAAATAGATTGTATAGCTTGTATCCTACAAGGCGAGGAGGTATTTCTCTTCTTCTTTCACTTCGGGGTCATTCGGGGACAGCTCCTGCAAATGTAGTTGGTGTTGATGACACTGTTTTCCCAACAGGTTATGTGGCCTGTTCTCACTCTTTTGGTTATGGTCAGTGTTAGGGCTTTTTTTAGTGCTATAAGCCTTTTAGACTTGCTGCAGTCTATGGATGCCCATAACGCCGTTGTATGGCAGCAACTCTATAAATTTTCCCAACTGATTTGGGCTATATTCTGAATATTTTTTAGCCATTTTGCCTGCGAGTGAGTATCCCCACACCCACCTGTGCAGTCATGTTGTGTTCGCGTTTCGAAAGGAGCTGGGCTGTCAACTAATCACCACCCACCTAGTTTTGTGGAAATTTCGCTTTAGAGACAGTATTCCTTTGCCACCCAGGCGAAATCCAAGACGGGTGACCCGCATACGGTGCGAAAGGTTACAGGATGCTGAATCTGATTGCAGGGAGCGATTTGCACGGCACGTTTCGGAGAAGTTTGATCAAATTCCACCTGACCTTTTAAATGTAGAGGAAGAATGGCAGCTGTTTTCATCGGCAGTAATTTCCGCTGCAAGAAATGTTTGTGGAGTGAAGCGGCTTGGTGTGGCGGCTGGTGGTGAGAAAAGAACTGCGTGGTTTAAGACTCCTGGAGTTCAAAAAGCCATCAGAGAGAAGAAGAGAGCCTTTATTGTGTGAATTCAATTTAGCAACTCTATTTCTCGAGCCTGGTACACTGAGGCGCGAAGAACTTCCAATATGGCGGTAAGAACAGCCAAAGAACAGGCATGGAAAAAGTTCGGCGAGAGGTTGGAGCACTATTACACATCTGCAAACAGGACATTTTGGCAGTCTATTCGCCGACTCAGAGGAAGGAAGTTGAATATCGTTCAAGGGCTTAAATCCAAAGACGGTACACTTCTTTCGAATGAAAACGACGTCTTACGCAGATGGAGCGAGCACTTTTTGGAGCTGCTTATTCCCCAGCAGGGCACTGAAGATGGCAATGCCATTGCTGATGACAAGGGCGGAGAATAGTCCTAAAGTAGATGAAGTCACTGCCGCGATTAAATCGATCAAAGTGGGTAAGTCTGCTGGAGTTGATCAAATCCGGCCAGAAATGCTTAAGGAAATGGGTGAAGAAGGTGATAAATGGCTAGCACGTGTCATTAAGGGGGCCTGGGAAAGCTGTAAAGCATCTAGCGATTGACAAACAGGAGTTATAGTGCCCATTTTCAAAAAAGGGGACAAGAGAGATTGCTCTAACTATAAAGGTACATCTCTCTTAAGTCTTCCGGGAAAAGCATTTGCGAAGGTGTTGGAACGAGTTCCAGAGCTGTGATCGAGCCTTTGGTGCGGGAAGAGCAATGCGGCTTTCGGCCTGGCAGAGGCACAACCGACCAGATTTTTACTCTGAAGGTTATTCTTGAGAAGGCGTGGGAAAATGCCAAACTGGTCTACGCGTGTTTTGTAGACTTGGAAAAGGTCTGTACAACCGGGTTCCTCGGGATAAACTGTGGAGAGTTTTGCAGGACTATGCACTGAGTGGGCCTCTTCTGAGAGCCATTCAGTCTTTGTATGGGAACTGCAGAAGCTATGTTCGGATAAATGGCGTCAAATCCAAACCTTTTGATGTGTGCGTTGGAGTTCGCCAGGGCTGTGTTCTATCGCCTCTCCTTTTCACAGCATATATGGACTGGATTGTGAACCGCAGTCTTGGTGAGGAATCTTTCGAAATGGCTGCTATATGGATAAGCCATCTGCTTTTCGCAGATGCTTTATCTATCCGGGCATCATTCGGAGTCCCATTGAAACAGTAAGAGAAGTTTAAGTATCTCGAGGTCTTTTTCACGAAAGATGGAAGGAGTGATACTGAGTTATGCTGTAGGATTGGCCAATCTGGAGCAATAGTAAAAGAACTGCGCCAGCCGATCACCAGGAAAGCTGAGCTTGGACTGAAAGCAAAATTTTTGATTCAGTGATCGTTTCGACCCTCATCTATGGTCATGAAATTTGGGTAAAGACCGAAAGAATTAGATCGCGGGTACAAGCTGCCGAAATGAGATTTCTGAGGTGCGTTGCTGGTGTTACTCTTACGGATAAAGTGAGAAACGTCAGAATTCGTAAGAATCTTGGTGTTGAGCAGTTGCTTCTCCGAGTGGAACGATCAATTCTTCGATGGTTTGGACACGTTGTTCGACAGACTTCCTAGACAGGTTATGTAAGCCGAGATGCAAGCGCGTTGCCCATCTTTTAGGCCAAGAAACAGGTGGTGGGACCTGATCCCACACGACCCCAAAAAACTTTTCCGAGATCCCTCTGGGGATCGCGCCTGTGTCTCTTGAGTTTGTGGCGAATGATCGGGAACAATGGAAGGACCATTTAGCCGCCCTAGCTCCGCGACCCTTCTAAGAATAAGCGGTCACCGAAAATGATGATGACGATAGTGTAGGTAATGGCTTAACTGGTTATTTTTTGTGTGAAACTTCAAAAACAACAGGGAGCGATCTATGATGAACATTATACCACCCCAAGACTGATCTTACGATTTTACCCAAGCAACGTTAATATCTTGTTCTTGGCCGACTCCACTAATATTTCTACTTTACTAAAATTGAACTCCTTCACCCTGTTAGACGTTTTTCATCACAAAAACCTTCGACTAATTTTTTAGTCCAAGGTCTAGCACCCCTATAAATAAAAAAAAACCTCAATGATCCCAGTAGGGATTTAAAAAAATACAAATCAAAGCCAAATAAGTCCAACATAAATCATACGACACGAGTATGATTCGAAAGTCTCAGCTCAACGAGACGTTATTAATTGCATTCAAATGGGAATAACTTCCTTTTAAAGACACACTCGAACGGGAACTGATGAAGATGAGCATTTAAGTCCCCAGAGCCCGATTCGATGATACCCTCGCAGCACATGTACAAAAAAAAAAGAAGCACAGTATCAATCAAAAGAGAGCAAAGGGAAAAAGAAAACAAACCTAAGCCAAAGATTTGACATGGATCAGTAATCTAATACCAGATTACGATTCCAAGAAGGGTGGTTTCTCTGGCCTGGCATGTATCTTCGTTTGTGTGCCCTTAACCCCCACCTATACACGCGATGACAAACCTCTCCCACCCTTGGGTGGGTGGCATCAGCCATCCACTGTACCGCATTCATCCATTCCAAACGTATCAGTGCCTTTGCCCAAAAAGGTGGCAGTATTCTGTAATATTCCATTCATGACGTGGCACATAGGTACTGTAAAGGATCTGGTGTATATTTAGTGGGTCGTCATCGTCAACATCTCTGTCGCTCCTCGTCGCTTGTTGTACGTGTGGATAAATCCCAGCGAGGACATTGAGGGTGCCGTTCATTGTTGCAGAAAATAAGAATTTTCGCTTGATGGGTATCGCACGAATATTCAACCTCTCCCAGGAAGCCCCTCCATGACATGCGCCCTCTATGTTTCTTTTTTTGTTTTATATTCTCCAGGCCATGTCGCATACATATTGTCATGATGATTTTTTTTTTTCTTTCCTTCGTTTGCTCACTTATCGTTTTTGGTTCGTATAGGCGAGTGTGTGTGTCTCTAGGCTGTCGTTTTTATTTCTGCCAGGATTATACACGAATTTTTCTTCCTTTTGGTCCTGTAAGCTGCGATATCTGTGCGTGAGCCTGTGCCGTCCTTCGGATTCTGATATATACCGACTCGCATTAAGGTTGACAGTACCAAGGGTCAGATGAATAAAGTGAGCACCACACAGAGCGAAGGTGGCAGAAGGATAAAAAAAAAAACCAAAAACATTGAAGGGATTATTGCCGGCTATATAAGGGGTGGTGGGTGTGAGGTATGCGCTTCGTATTGAAAGGTGATACTCCTGTGGCGTACTTATGGCATCTTTTTAAATGATAATTTATTCAGCTGGAGGAGAGATCTGAATGAGAGATTATGCGTTTTGTTGGTCGTTTTGTTTCGGGTGATAAAAGGCGTACTTCGAAGGATACCAGATACAGTCCGTGCTGCGTGAAACGGAAAGGACGCTGTCACATTCAGAGAGATGATACCTACTATGAAAGGGACTCGGCCTTTTATAAGGACACACCGTAGTGTGATGTTGCTATCGTGTACTTATATCTATGGAACTTTTCAGATAAGATGGACGAGTGTCGACGTTGACGGTGAGTTTTCGGGTTGTGCTCGTTATATAAAGAAAGCTCCTACTCAACTCAGCATCTCTAAGAATCTTTCAAGACGTAAAATTCTTAAGAAAAACGGTAAAAAATAAACCGTCAAGGTCGATCCCAGACAAGGCTACTATTTCAATAATTCAGCTGACCTCTTTAAATGCGAAGCAAAGCAATCTTCTTTTAACTGCTCCTCTGAATAGTAAGCCCTCTGTATAGGAAGGCTCAAGTGGTACAAGTCTAAAGCTATAAAAGTTTCCACTTGTCGATCAACTGACAAACTTTGAAAGTTGCAGATCTTATACCTACATGTTGGCGAATGTTGCTTTTTGATTAATTGACTTTTGTTAAACACGAAACGTCAAGAGTATATTACACATTTCTAGGGACTTGTCCTGGTAAGACGGCTCAGACGGACCATCTATTCCCTAAAGCAGCGGTTCCCAATCTTTTTTGGTCGCGGAGCACTTTTAATAGGAAATCTCAACGGCGGAGCACCTAAATGTTTTTGTATAAAATACAAAAATATGTATTGTTTCTTATAAAAAAAGCAACAAAACAAAAAAGGGTGTACCACGATATCTCGAAACTCAAAAGTAAAAATCTCGAATACCGAAAATCTCGAAAAATTTAATTCTCGAACAAAAAATTTTATTAACTGTTGACACTAGGTCTACACAAGCCATTAAACTGCAATTCGCGGGAGACGATTAAAGAAAAATGCCGTAGTGTCTCCACTGAACAAACATAAGATTAACTTAGCACAAGCACTACTCTTTTGTTGTCGTTTTGGCTCCTCTCCTAAGACAGAGACAATGACATTTCCCAGGAGCAAAAAAGTGATTTCGTTGTTAACCTTCAAATCAAACCATGTTTGTGACAGATTTTTCATACTTGGTTAGTTTCTGTATTTCTTCCCTGGTCTTAAACTGGTTCTAAATGTGTGCGAAAAAAGTTAAAAGTGGCAAGGGTTAAAAGATTGGATTTTCGAAAAGAATTATTTTTAATTACTCGCCGAGGTTTTAAAAATCTATGGAAAATCTCTAGATTTGTTGGAGATCAGTTGAAGATTTGTGTAAATTACAGATTTATGTCCGGTGGAAACAAAGTATTATTACTAAGTTATCTCGCAACGAAAATGGGCGACCAGTCAAAGTAAAATTTGCTATCGAATTCTATCTATTCTGATAAAGTAAAATTTTGGAAAGATGTGTACCTGGCAATAAAGAAAGTTGTTTTTTTTGGAACTGGTAAACTTATACGAGATTTACCAATGAATCTTAAGGCCTGATCAGAACTGTAGCTGTAGCTGACGCTAAGTTAAAAGTTCAATACACGTATTCTCACAAGAGCGAACACAATGTGAAGCTGAAGCTGACAGTTGTAGCTGAAATTATTGAACTTCAAGCATGACGTTTGTCAAATGTTAAAAATTTGTCAAAAGTGACAAAAACTGCAAGGCGGAGCACGTGTTTTTATTTCCCGCCTTTGTTTTATGTGTCGGACTATAGATTTTTATAGCTTAACTACAGTGCCCGAAATTTGCATAGACACACGCGATTTTTTGTATTTTTTCTTTGCAATCTGCATTTTTATTATATTTTTAAATGATGTTTGTAGAAATTCTTAAAGGTATTACAAAAAATTTATTTTCAATCACTTTGGTGAAAACACGAAAGATTTTACTAAAAATTCATCAATTTAATATTCTGTAAATCGCTATTAACGCTTTCAACGGCTTGCATTCCACTGCAAGCAGTCCACTGTGCAGTTATGCCAGTTAAGCACTTTAACAAAGATATGTTTGTTCACTTGTCAAAATTAATGACGTTCAAGCTGTCAATAGTTCTTGAGGTGTAAATGTGCGATTTGAGTTTGGATTCACTGCGGTTGTTTAACTAAATAATAAGTTTTAAACTTAAGTTTTATCACCTCAGAAAATCTTAGTACTTTAAGCTCTATAATCCCTTAGTAATAAGCCCTTTAAGCCCAAGAAAAATATTTAATAAAACAAGCAACCGAGCCGAAACCGTGAGTGAATAAATTAAAATACACTAACAACAATCCATGCAAAGTTCTGGAGGTGTAGACGTCAAATACGAAGACGTCAAAACTCATACAACCCTATTGTTGAATTGGCGTCACTTGGCATAGACATGCCTTGCTTGTATCACGAGAACGGGCATTTGATGGCCGTGTTTGCTCACCTAATGAGCTTCCGGGAAATGAGGATTGGGCATTCTTTGCAGACGATCGCCTGAAAAATAAACCAATTTGGTCTCTAAACTAGAAACCCGGCCCTTAGAAAACGAAGTTTGCCGCAGGTACAGCAGCTATAAACATTACTTAACCAGGCACGTCGGCGGCTAGTGCTAATGGGGTCACCTTCAGTTCACCTTTGTAGATGAGCTTTCCACTAACGAGAAAGCGGAGGAAAGGATTGAGACTTAGCTTTATAGTGACGCCACGGTACGCCAGCTCTGCTTTAGAACCTTTAACACGCGGTCGCCCACGGTCATTCTTATCGTTTCCATTACTCGTCAGCTGCAGCAACCTTCATCTTTCCTCCTGCTAGACGTATATCCATGCTTACTAGCCAGTGTTGTACCATCCGATGGCTTCATTACATGCTCCAGCTCTTCAAGAAATTTGGCAACGATCTCTATATATCATCCTTCTACTTCGTTGATTACTCTTTCCAGTCTATCACTTATTATATCATCCAGTACTTTGACAGAGGCTTGTTCCTTTATGATACCTTTATAGGATTCTGTAGACTCCTGTTGTAGACATCTGCGAAATGTGGATGCCTATTGATTGCTGATTTAAATGTAATGTTGGGGATTTCGTCGACGCCAGGTGCTTATTTCTCTTTGAAGTTTTTGCAGGCTTTTTCTAGAGTGACGCGGTAAAACTTCTTCAACATCATCATAGCCACTCCTCCTACCAGTTTTAAACAGCTTCGTTGCACAGCTCGTCGAAGCTTATCACTTTAACAGCCACTTTTAAGTTGCTTTATGCGATTCTAAATCTTTCATGAGTTTTTCGTGGTTATTGTGTTTCCTGGAGCAATCGATGCGTCTGTGTCACTCTGCGCGCAGTCGATCACATCATTCCACCTTCACAGTAGTGGCCGTTGGAGCTTTGCTGTTTTGAATAGAAACGTTGCAGGCTTTTATTTTTGCTCTTGAGTGCTTCTTTGCTTTAACAGCAGCCGATCCATAGAGGAAAATATGCTCCATCATTAGTTGGAGTAGCTCGAAATCCAGGTTGTGTGGTTTTCACGCATTATGCCGACATTTTCTTCTCCGCTCTCCTATATTTTTGAAACTCGATTGCCCGATGATCGCTGTGCTGTGCATGCGTTTTCGGTTTACAATTCAATTCAGTTATTGATAAAGGTATCTAAGTACGAAGTCTTTTAATAGTACCTCTAAAAAGACTTAAGCCTTCAGCCCAATGAATCCGTTACGTCGAATTACGCAACTGACAACTCAGTGAAATACACACGTTCTTATGGGAAGCGACGTACGTCACAAAGTTCTTGCTTCCCATAAGCACCTGTATATTTAACTCAGTTGTCAGTTGTGCACATCAACGTGACGGAAGCAACGGATTCATTGGGCTGAAGGCATTACATATAAACTAATACTTTACCAGAAGTGTCCGCCGTCCATACGCTCTGGTTCAATTGCTGGGGGAACCCTCTGAGTAAAAGGATATCCGCATTATGCTCTCGGACCATCCGTTTAACCATCTGAGGACCTGAGCTACCTCGCAATGGTTAAGGCTTAATTGGATAGCCGCATCCACGTTCGCCTCTAGGAAGCGTTCAGCGCGAGCATTTGAGTTTGATCAAACTCAGGTCGCCATCTTCAAAAGTCCGGGCAGAATTCGGTGAACTTAAAAACACCAAACTTTGGTATGGTTCGCGCTTGGCTAAATTAATCAGGAAGCTCAGGATTCCAAAAGCAGTCGAATTCATGCCGACTGAATGCATATTGTGGGTGTCCTTAGGCGGAACAATGTACAAACTAACCGAATCGGAAGTCAAAATGAAAAAAAGACTTAAGTGGGTCCTCAAAGAACGAAGGCAAGTTGATTGCTGTAACAATTTTCTGGTAAATAAATCCAACTAGATTTCTTACCACTGGTGGAAAATAACCCACAAATGCCTGGAAACTTGACCTACTGATGACAGCAGGTAGGAAATCTGATAAGTCTTATTAGTCAACAAAAAGCTACAGCAATTTACTTTGCTTCGTCATTTGAGGACCCACCTGAGTCCTTTTTTTATTTTAAGACTTTCATTAACATTTCGTTAGTTTGCTGGGTTTGCCTCAAAGGACACCCACAATATTCCTTCATTCGGCATGAATACGACCACTTTTGGCATCCTTAACTTCCTCATAAATATAGCTAAGCCCGAACCGTACCAAAGTTTAGTGTTCTTGAATACGCCGAATTCTGACCGGACGTTTGACGACGGCCACCTGAGCTTGATCGAGCTTGTCAGCAAGGCAACTGCGGTTTCCGTAATTATGAGTCATAATTATACCTCGTCGATAAATGTCACAAGCAACTTTAACAGTGAGCTTCTGACAGTCGTTGACTTACAAACCAAACTTTACCCCGAAATCCTCGCAAGGATCAGACAGCTATTTGAATTCACTGCAAAAGTAAGAGTTCTGCTGGTTCTCGACCATGACGCACCAAGCTTTAAGTTCTTGCAAAGCCTCTTTCATCTTTGTTGGAAAAATAAACTCTTAAACGTCATCGCGGTTTCTCGGGATTTCGCAAGGACAAACGACATCTACGGCTACATACCTTATCCTGCTCTTCAAATAGAAAAGAGAGGATATTCCTCGGACGCAATTTTCCCCGACCACCTGAAGGACCTCAAAGGCACATTTCTGAAGGTCTTTGCCGATCAAGTACCACCGCGAGACATGATGACTCTCAAACCAAATGGCGAAATCTACCTGTCCGGCTTCGATGGCCACATCATCAATGCATTCACAAGGAAACGCAATGCAAAACTTAACTTTTCCCTGCCATATAAACTCGGCAAGAGTGTCTACTCTGCTCATCTTAAGGAACTTCTTCTCAATGATACAATTGACCTGCTAGTTTCGTTGGTCGTCATCAACACGCCCAGTGCGGCGCATTCTTATCCTGTGAAGCAAACTTCTTACTGCTTGATGTTGCCCGTCGAAAGAGCTATTCCCACAGCACAAATCTATCGCATCGTCCTGCAGCCGACAGTTATATTCACGGAATATGCTATCTGCAGCATTTTGTCAGCATTGCTTGTCACAGCAATTCATTATATTGACGATAGGGGCGAGTTTCGGATCGTTGACATCTTTTTAAGCGTGACCGCAATTCAAGCAACCGCATCCCAGTCATTTCGGTTCGTGAAGACGTCTTTGGTTACTCCCCGGCTGGCATACATCCTGATGTCCTGGTTGGGAGTTTTCTGCAGCACGTGGTACTTTGCCTATCTGAAAACATATCTCACCCAGACCCCACCAATTCCACGAAAAGTGGAGAGTTTTGCAGACCTTTATTGGGCAGGCTACAAGGTGCTCATTTTTTGGAGAGAGAACGACGAGGCTCTTGAAAAGACTAAGCAAGCATTCGACGCGAGCGTGAGCCAGGTGACTCAGAATTTGACTGAGTACTTGACCCCATTCCCTCGTAATTAAAGCGGGATTCACTTGACGAAACGTTGAAGCCGAACTTTGTGTTAGAAAATATTGAACTCGTAAGCGTCAGGCCAAGGCGAAGCCAAGGGTTCTTTGTGCATCCCGTCTTTTGCTTCCAGTTCTATTCTTGGTGTTATGGCCGCTGTTCTTTGCAGAGTATGCATTCCGGATCTGTAGAACAATAATTAACTTTTTGGCCCTTTGCACCACATCTTTAGCAATGGTAAGGCCGATCTTCGCTCTTAGCCGGCAGATCTTTAGCCGGCAGATCTTTAGCCGGCAGATCCAAAACTACTGCAGGCAGTAGGCTTCTAGAATTTATTGCAGTATCTAGTATTAGATTTTGCAGTTATAGCTGGTCCTTGAGGGCGAGGGTGTCCTCTTCTTTGGTCTTATGACCTCATGCATCATGATATTCTGACTCCAGTCTGGAAGTCTGAAGTTCGGTCTTACTTACTTAAGGTGGCGCTGCAGTCCGGGGTGGACCTGGGCCCCAGCCAACAAGCTTCGCCAGCCAGCTCTGTCTCGAGCTAGCCGTCTCCAGTTCCGCACGCGAAGTTGGCTGAGGTCCCATTCCACTTGCGTGCGCCACCTGAGTCTCGGTGCTCCTCTACCGCGCCGTCCCTGCGGTGTGGATTCGAAGATTTTCCGGCCCGGGGCGTTGGTGTCCATCCGCTTTAGATGACCCAGCCATCGTAGGCGTTGTGTTTTGATTCTTTTGGCTAGGTCGGTATCGCTGTACAGCCCGTACAGTTCGATGTTATATCTCCTCCTCCACTCTCCGTCTATGCAGACGGGACCGTAAATCGTCCGAAGAATTTTTCTCTCGAAGCAGCCTAAAGTGTTTTCATCCGCCTAAGCAGGACTGGGATGATGAGGGTCTTATACATGGACACTTTAGTTGCTCGAGAGAGGGCTTTGCTACTCAATTGCCTCCTTAGCCCTAGGAAACAGCGATTGGCAAGAGTTATCCTTCGTTTGATTTCAGCGCTGGTGTCATTGAAGTTCGGTCATGTGCTGCTTTTTACAGCTGTAGCAGTACGATCCGAAGCTGTTTTTCTAACGTGATCGACTTTTTATCCTGGACGTACTAAGGAAAATTATTTGGTATTAAACTTGAGGTATGCAGAATTTCCGTTAGAAACTTTATTTGACTATAGAATTTGTCACCTTTAGACTTCTTCCTGTGGAGTAATGCTAAGTTTCCACTTGTCGATTTGTAATTGACAAGCGACGTATTTTTAGATTATATTGAGTCTTTCAATTGACATATGAATTGGCTTAAGCTTTGCCAATTGTGTCTTTGATTGACAAAGGGGCGAACTGTCAAAGTTTGTCAATAAATCGACAATTATTATATTCAAGCATTATTTGAATAGTATCAACGGCCTATGCCAATAAACCAGCGACAGTTCAGGATTTCAAATATAAGTCGTAAAATATTGTTTAAAAAGTTTTTGATGTCTTCGACCCTCGTGGCTCCCTCATGAACGTGGCTATGTTCCATTCATTTTTATGCCACAAACCAAGTTCTACACTAGTTTTTTATTATTCCACTTTATCATTCCATCCATTCAGCTTAAATTTTTTTTTTGCGATTTGTAAGGTCGTTCTAGATTTCTGTTCAAAGTTTTTGTAACGTCAAAATTTCTGGTCAAAATCTTTGTTTTAAATCGGTTTCCATAAGGTCTTTTGTTATTCTTCTTATGTCTTTCAAGATTTGAGCTCAAGTTCTCTAAACCAAAAGGGTGTACGGGGTGTACGGACCAGGGTGTACGGTCACATCAAAGACAGAGGTAGCATAAGTAGGCATACGTGTTATTAAACTATCAGTGACATAACAAGCAGACGCCGGCCGATACCAAAAACTCGATTACATAATGAATACCTGTAGTACCCACGTACAACAAACATATACCCACCCTCGGCCATCCATCAATCACTTAATTATAATGCAAGCAAACTGCAAACTCAACGATTATCTGCTTATTCAAAAGTAAGGGTGCACAATCTGTTATAGGAAGCATCGTCCATAGGCGGAAGTACACACCCACTTTTAGGCGAAAAAAAAAACAAAAATTGTAAAAGGGTGGAGTGAAATTTCGGGCTTATCATCCTGTTATTCACAGTGGTGCAACACGTGCGCCACAGCCACGTGTCGGCACGTGCGTCCTCTATCGGTGAAAAACATAGATTAGGATGTCATACACATCACTTTCTGGCTTAGATTTCACGGATGTACCATGGCTGGTGCGATGCCGCCTGAAATGGTGGTGCTGAAAGTATAAGGAATCCAGATCATAGTGCGCCTCAGCCAGGGCGGTAGATTGTGATTTGTAATTTTAACTACAACTTAATTTTCGTGCATTAGACTCACACGTCTCTTCAATTGTGGGCTTAAGTAACGTCGCTGAGGGAGTCGACGACGACCACTTAAGGGCAACAGAACGCTTCCCCGGTGGGAATATTATTTAGGAAGAATATTTGCTAGACAAGTGTCAGCGGCGCCTGCATTCAATTTATTTTCATGATGAAAGGTCGCTATTTTAAGTGTTTTTTAAGGACATGCTTATTGCTTAAGGTGCAGATTTGAATTAGAGGTTTATCGAAAATAATAGATAAATGTGCTTTGCAGTGCTTAGTTTTAGGATAAGCGCCTTTTGTGGAGTTGCTTAAGGTGCTTGCTCTACCAGCGCAAAACACCATCCTATATTTATTTAAGAAGGTAAAAACCTCACAAACTTTTTCACGGGTTATACAAGGCGATGTCCGTAACATTATCTAACAGTTCTGGTTATTTTTATAAATGTTTGGTTGATTTCCACCTTTATCAATAAAACAATTTAGTTTCTCCTTTGTCTATACAAGACAAGGTGCAAGATAAGTTTCGATTTGGACGAAATCAAGTCTTTTTTTTTAATAAAATTAATCAAATTATGTAGCGCAAATGAAAAAATTTCGTTGCTCCCCTCTTAAATTGAATTTTATATGCCGTGGACGATCGCTGCTTTTACACTTAGCAAGCAACTTATCAAGGGTTCCTGTTAAAAAAAACTTCCGTCTATGTTTCACAATCCCGCAGTCTTTGCTTTCTAGTCCTCTGACAACCGACCTCTGTCATCCGCAAATAGATCGATTTAGAAAAAGGGGTCTTAGAGCTAGGACCCGAAAATTCCCATGGGGTGGATAATTCGTGATTATCCGCTGCATGTAACCCTGACCAGTCTTAGGTTAGGTGTATAGAGAATTTTAATTTTCTCCCTTACCAATCTCATACGTAGACCGACTTTGGAGTTTTAAGCTTATCAGCTTTAAGACGCTTTAGAATTTAGACCTAGTTCTAACATTGCAACCTTTCAAGAGGTTTTCCCCTTACGCAATTCACTCTTCGCAGTTCTTTCTGGCAGTACGCTTGCGTGTTTCAGAAACTTTGCGTACTAGTCAGCCGTCCTTTCGATTGGGATCGATTTTTCTTTAATGTTAAAGATTGCTTTGATTTTGTGAACTTCGTTCTCGATCTCGATCCTATGTCAGAATGAAAATTGGAAGACCTCGAATTAGCACGGCATCTTTTCCTCGTTTTCAACTATTTCTACTGCGCTCGGCGCGGCGTCAAAACTTTTGGGGCTTGGGCGTCTTCCACATCTTTTTTTTACGCAAGTTTGGTGTAGTGCCCTTGTGAAAACCAGCTCCGGCTTTTCGAACATGTTTTCGTATTTACAATACCATTGATCTTACGCGGTATTAAACCGGCAGTGCGCGTTATTATAGGCTTCAGAGTCATCGATGTTGACTTCCCATAAATTGTGTGGAGGTGAAATTGAATAATCCCTTGACCCAAGAGGATAATACACAGCTTTCCGGGATCCAAACGACATTTATGCCGGGTTGTTGACGATTTTTTTCTTTTTGACACGGTTGATGTTTTTCCTAGGTATTGTCTATAGTTTTCACCATACGGCAAAAAAGCGTTCTTTCGCTTCTTGCTAGGTTTTTTCTTAATGACCAGCTGACAAAAGGAGCTCTTCCTCGACCCACACGTGTTCGCTTTGACGTTTTGGCATGTCCTTGCAATCTTTAACATCACCGGGGTCCCAAGCCAATTTTTCGTTTATTACAGAATCTTCTTTGTTCTTAGGTTCGTGATACAGAGGTTCTTTTTCACCGTCGCTGACCCGGTTAGCCCTTTATCCGGGGCGTTAGATCAAGAGGGAAGTAGTCAAGGTACCCTGGTCCTGGATCTTCTCAATACGGGGTTTGAGAGCAATAAACCACTCTCCCCCAATTCTTTTAGAGCCTGACTCCGAAGAGTGTGTTTTTGCAAGTGAACCTGGAGTGGGATTCTATAAAAAAACAAAACGATTTTTTTTTTTTTTTTTTCGTTTTTCAAGAACGAAACAAAGTAAGCGAAAACGAAAATTTGAATCGTGTTACTGATTTCATTTTCTGCAGTCGTTTCGCAAATGTTTACGAAGCTCCAAAACCCTAAACTTGTCAAGCCACTGTCAGTTATGATTCAAAATTAAAGTCTTGTCAGTTTAAAACTTCAATAAAGAACACGCCTGTTTTCCCGCCTTAGTTTTATTGGTCAGTTTTTTTTTTACCCAGTTGACAATGTGTTTTCCCGCCTTAGTTTTATTGGTCAGGTTTCTGTTGTTAATTTTTTCAGCCAGTTAACAAGTAAAGCAAAGCTGGATGATAAACCTGGGTAGTTTTTGAAAGCCGACGTTATTGCAGATTCTAAATATGTATATTCCTCTATTTAGAAATGCCTCTGCCTGTATTGCAAATGTAGAATTGCACCTTTTATCTTCTTCTAAAATTACTGAGCATAAGTGCTAATAAGCAAAAGTTACAGTTACAAAACTGATTTTGGGCAAAAAGTTTTCAAAAACTCGTTTGGCCATTCACACTTTATAAACGTTTGGCCCATATTCATTTTTTAACGTGCTTTAAAAGATCCATAAAAGATGGGAACATATCAAGAATTTTCCGCTGACTCAAAACTACAAGCTTATTTTAGATGGGAAATTTGGTTTCGCAGATATTTACATCCAAAGTTGAGACAAATGTGACAAATTTAATTTAAAATTTAAAATAAATCTCAAGGCAATTTGATATTCTTGACTTTCATAGTAATTTTAAAGAAAAACTATTAAAAGACTGGGGTTTCCAAAACAGAAAAACTACATGTATGAATGGAAAAACTTATGTTTTTGAAGAAGTTTTCGCGTGTTTCCACGAAAACACAGTTCTAGCTTTGGTGTGTACTATGTCTCCACCGGCAATTAAGTGACGATTATCGGGAGATGATTAAAGATAAATTCCAAAGTGGGTCGATCGGTCGAATTTAGGATTAATTTGACACGAACACTCTGTTTCTGTCATTTGGCCTTTTAGAATAGAGTTGCGATATCATTTTCCAGGAGCGTAAAACGATTTCCGCTCTAAAATTACAATAGAAAACGTACTTGCCACAGATCTGTCGTACAGGGACAGTTTCAGTTTCCTCTTTTGATTCTCAAACTGTTACAAAAGTGCAGAAAATAGATTTGTGAATAGGGTGACTGGGATTTATGACGCACAGACGAAAAATTCTTTCATTTTTTGAGGCACGTGAATCAAACTTTTCGTCTTAAGCTGCGTTGTCACAAGGCACAGAAGTAGAAACATAATTTCATACATTAGCAACGCATAATGCATTCAGCGAATTTAGGTTTAAGTTGCTTAAGTATGGGATTCTGTTTCTATTTTATGTTGCTTGTGATAACGCGGCTTAAGTGAATACGTTATTTCGTTTTCGCCTAATACCGTTTTCACACCGAAGTCAGAATCTAGATTCTGAGCTTCGATTTTAAAATCGAATTGACCCTTTCACACTGCGAAAATAATCTAGATTTTGTTGGCTTTTCGATCAGTTGAACACCAACTGTCCAATTTTTCACAGTTGTCACAAGTTAAACAGCTTCAAATAAGTAAAAAACATAACTTAAGAAGCACTGGAGAATACATGAAAATCGCCGCACAATTAAATATTATAAAAAAACAAAAATATTTTTTCTTTTTATTTTATAAACAAACTTCATCGGCTGTCATGTCTTGTTTTGATTGAATTAAAAAAGTGTTTGCTTTTGTTTTCCTATGATTCCCACAAAATCGAATACAATCTATTACAATTGTATTCGATTTTGTGTGAATCTAGATTCTGAATACTACAAATGTATGGGAAACCTAATAGATTTTAATTAGATTTGGGACTTTTTTACTCTGAATCTAGATTCTGGCTCGGTGTGAAAACCGTATAACGGAATCTGCCCGACGGTTTGAGTAGGTTATAGAAGCTGTTAATTTATTCCAACAGAATAACCAATGAATCTCCACGTATAGTGTAAAAAACAAACCTTTTTTTTACCACCAGCGCTCTCCTTGTGAGGTATATGGTAAGTGTCCTGCCGTTAAAATAAAGGGCTGAAATTTGTTTTAACTATGTTTTTATTACTGACGTCTGACAGGAAAGGTAAAAAGTCGAGCTATCAAACAAGCTAAAAAAGCTATTAAACACACGTGTGATCCACGAATGAAATTCGCGTTTTTGTTTTTTGCCAATTGAGCTTTTCACATTGACTCATAAACTGGGTTTTTGGAAAATGTTTTCACTAGCTCATTTAGCCATTTACCCTTTCTGAATGCGAACTAAGTTTTGCTTTATAATTTTCCTCTTATGTTAGTCATTTAGGTAATATATATCATGAATTATACGCTGACCTCAAAACTGTAAGCGGATTTCAGAACAGAAATTAGGTATTTTTACATTTGAATTTCAGGCAAAAGTAATGTTTTTCGCATGTTTAATTTGAAATTCTCAGGGCAATTTGATATCAGTGACGTTCACAGTGGTTATAAATCATTTTTTAACGTGCTTTAAAAGATCCATAAAAGATGGGAACATATCAAGAATTTTCCGCTGACTCAAAACTACAAGCTTATTTTAGATGGGAAATTTGGTTTCGCAGATATTTACATCCAAAGTTGAGACAAATGTGACAAATTTAATTTAAAATTTAAAATAAATCTCAAGGCAATTTGATATTCTTGACTTTCATAGTAATTTTAAAGAAAAACTATTAAAAGACTGGGGTTTCCAAAACAGAAAAACTACATGTATGAATGGAAAAACTTATGTTTTTGAAGAAGTTTTCGCGTGTTTCCACGAAAACACAGTTCTAGCTTTGGTGTGTACTATGTCTCCACCGGCAATTAAGTGACGATTATCGGGAGATGATTAAAGATAAATTCCAAAGTGGGTCGATCGGTCGAATTTAGGATTAATTTGACACGAACACTCTGTTTCTGTCATTTGGCCTTTTAGAATAGAGTTGCGATATCATTTTCCAGGAGCGTAAAACGATTTCCGCTCTAAAATTACAATAGAAAACGTACTTGCCACAGATCTGTCGTACAGGGACAGTTTCAGTTTCCTCTTTTGATTCTCAAACTGTTACAAAAGTGCAGAAAATAGATTTGTGAATAGGGTGACTGGGATTTATGACGCACAGACGAAAAATTCTTTCATTTTTTGAGGCACGTGAATCAAACTTTTCGTCTTAAGCTGCGTTGTCACAAGGCACAGAAGTAGAAACATAATTTCATACATTAGCAACGCATAATGCATTCAGCGAATTTAGGTTTAAGTTGCTTAAGTATGGGATTCTGTTTCTATTTTATGTTGCTTGTGATAACGCGGCTTAAGTGAATACGTTATTTCGTTTTCGCCTAATACCGTTTTCACACCGAAGTCAGAATCTAGATTCTGAGCTTCGATTTTAAAATCGAATTGACCCTTTCACACTGCGAAAATAATCTAGATTTTGTTGGCTTTTCGATCAGTTGAACACCAACTGTCCAATTTTTCACAGTTGTCACAAGTTAAACAGCTTCAAATAAGTAAAAAACATAACTTAAGAAGCACTGGAGAATACATGAAAATCGCCGCACAATTAAATATTATAAAAAAACAAAAATATTTTTTCTTTTTATTTTATAAACAAACTTCATCGGCTGTCATGTCTTGTTTTGATTGAATTAAAAAAGTGTTTGCTTTTGTTTTCCTATGATTCCCACAAAATCGAATACAATCTATTACAATTGTATTCGATTTTGTGTGAATCTAGATTCTGAATACTACAAATGTATGGGAAACCTAATAGATTTTAATTAGATTTGGGACTTTTTTACTCTGAATCTAGATTCTGGCTCGGTGTGAAAACCGTATAACGGAATCTGCCCGACGGTTTGAGTAGGTTATAGAAGCTGTTAATTTATTCCAACAGAATAACCAATGAATCTCCACGTATAGTGTAAAAAACAAACCTTTTTTTTACCACCAGCGCTCTCCTTGTGAGGTATATGGTAAGTGTCCTGCCGTTAAAATAAAGGGCTGAAATTTGTTTTAACTATGTTTTTATTACTGACGTCTGACAGGAAAGGTAAAAAGTCGAGCTATCAAACAAGCTAAAAAAGCTATTAAACACACGTGTGATCCACTAATGAAATTCGCGTTTTTGTTTTTTGCCAATTGAGCTTTTCACATTGACTCATAAACTGGGTTTTTGGAAAATGTTTTCACTAGCTCATTTAGCCATTTACCCTTTCTGAATGCGAACTAAGTTTTGCTTTATAATTTTCCTCTTATGTTAGTCATTTAGGTAATATATATCATGAATTATACGCTGACCTCAAAACTGTAAGCGGATTTCAGAACAGAAATTAGGTATTTTTACATTTGAATTTCAGGCAAAAGTAATGTTTTTCGCATGTTTAATTTGAAATTCTCAGGGCAATTTGATATCAGTGACGTTCACAGTGGTTATAAATCAAAGCTATATAAAACCAGTTTTTATAAAAACAGAAAACTAACAAAAATATATAGGAAAACTTAGGCTTTCCATGGAATTTTTGCTTGTTTTTGCGAAAACACAGTTTTTCCCAATTTGGTTTGTAGAACCCATTACTTATTAATTTTTTTGTGAATAAAATAGTTCTTCTCTTATTCAAACAAACCAAAAGAAAAACATCGCCATTGGAGCTGACCCTCTTCTGGATAATATATAAATGAGAGGAGTATGTAGATGCCTGCAAAAACTTTTTTAACAGTTAACATTTTTTAAAGCCACTAAAAAATTGTTTTCGAACTGATACTTTTTTCTTTTCTCTTAAGCCATCCCTGTTGCAATAAATATTCTATTACATTTTAATGAGCTGTCAAGAGCGTTTTGTCAGTTGTCATTTTCTTTTTCCCACTTCAGCGATTCAAGCATGTGTGTTGACTTGTTTTCGTTTCGGATTTCTACGAAGAAATAATAACTTTTAGTGCAGATTTAACAATTTAAAACCTATCGCAAAATGTCTTCTTGGAAGAAGGCCTCGAAAAGTAATCAAAAAACCCACAGGGAGCGTCATCAGCCTGAATCCAGACAACACTTGGGTCTGCTCGAAAAGAAGAAGGATTACAAGGCTCGTGCAAACAATGCACACCACAAGGAGAAAACCTTGAAGTTTCTGCATAAACGTGCACTAAACAAAAATCCCGATGAGTTCTATCACCACATGATTAGATCGAGGATTAAGGACGATGAGCATCATGAATTCAATGAACCTGATGAGCACACCAAAGAGCAAATCGCTCTTATGGAGACGCAAGACGTCAAATATGTCTCCATGAAACGAACAATGGAGGCAAAAAAAATCAAACGACTCCAGTCACAATTGCACATGATTGACTACGCGAATAGTGTCCAGAACAAGCACACGTTCTTCGTGGACGGAGACGAACAGATATTGGACGAGTCGGATTTGGCTAAGCGTCTAGGGACACATCCGAGTTTGCTTGGGCGGAAAACGAATAGACCGCGTCTGGAGGATCTTGCGAAAATCTCTGTGCCTGACGTTGACGAAGAGGTGAGTTGGTTATGTGGAGACTAATCTTTTTACTCAATGATTTTTGGTCCCTTAAAGGAGATGAAAAAACTGAACGCAAAAAAAGAGCAGGCCTATATGGAGCTAAACAAGAGGATTGAACGAGAGAAGGAGCTCAGTGTTGTACAACAGAAGTTGGAAGTCAAGCGGTTGCTACAACAAAAGAGGTCATTGAAACCGAAAAAGATTAGAAAAGGCACGAAGGAGTCTGCGCCAGTGTATAAGTTCAAGTATGAAAGGAAGAAATAAAATTCAATGATGAAGCTGAAAGTTTTGTTGCGCTCACTCTCTCTGACTTGCGTTTTAACAATACCAGATCGCCTGGTAGAAATCTGATATCTAAAGTCCTTAAAATGAGATTTGTAGGTACCTTGTTTTATGTTTTTTGCATGCTAGGAGATTTGGATCTACTTATTTTGCTAGATGATAGGTTTCTTTCATCTCTATTCGCCATTCTCGTATACGTAACAAAAATACTTATTGTTTGCAGAACATAGTTTTATGGAGTGGCAATATTTTTCTCGTTGCCTTAATAATCTTGGAAATATGATTCTCCTATCAATGTTTCATAGATTGGACTTAATTTTTCTGCTCCAACATTCGCTTTCTTAAAGAAACCTCGACAATGATTGGGTTGAAAGCCTAGAACGTCCCAAATTTTGCAGCAAAGCGGAATAACTTGGCGACAAGGGTTCAATATGCAAAGTTTGAAAATGTGAACAGAGAGATATCCCTCGACAGATCATACAACACGAGGAATTCTCTTTCACACCGATTCTCTTCTACACCAATTCTCTTCCACACCGATTATTGAAGCTTCGTTGATTTATCGAAAATGGCTCTTTGCACCCTAACTTGTCTATTGCCTTATCTTATTGCTAAGAAATACAAAAAACATCCTCGGTTGGTTGAAGCTTCACTTATAGGGTTACCACTATCACACTTTCAAACTTGATTTTTTCCAACGTTTTGCTTCAAAATACTCCTGCAGATTCATTAACTTTGAAAGGACTTTTGGATACCCTGCAACAAATTTCCGAATCTTTGGATAGTTGCCCGTTTCTTGGCTGCCTGGTATAGTTTCTTAATCGCCATACTTTTAGGTTTATGACCCAGAAAATGGAATTGAGAAGAAGAGTTGCTATTTTGAGGCAAAAACTTCCTTGCAAGGCTGAGTAGGAAAAAGATCGTATTGTATACAATTCTATAAAACGTTCATTCGGTGAAACTAGCCCCGCTGCAGCCTGAAAATGTGCAATCTTGAACCCTGAAAGTTTAAGTTTTTATCAAACACAAAAGGGCGCACTGGGAAGTGACACTATCCAATCCAATTGCACAGCTGGCAAACAAGTGGCAACAACAAAACTAAATTTTTTTTCTAGAAAATAGTTTGATTGTTTCGAATAATTTCCTTGTTTGCCCCGAGTCCACATGCCTAATTTTGTGACTGTGTTCGAATCTATTTCTCGTTTTTGAACCGAGTCCTCTTTTAGGGTCTTGTGAAAAAGTTAATTTTCCTTAATCTGGCCACTGTGCCGAGTCCACTTTTCTGTTACGAAGTTCTTTTGCTTTTTCTGGACACTTTGCCGAGTCCTTTTCTGGTTTTTGAACCGAGTCTACCTGCCTAGTCTTGTGACCGCGTTGATTTTTATTTTCTGATATCAATGCTGAGTCTATTTTCTCTATTTTCGGTAATTTTTCTGGTGGATTCTTTTCTGGTAATTTTTCCAAGTCCTTTTCTTGCTTTCTAACCGAGTCCAGATTCCTCGTCTTGTGACCGAGTTGTTTTGCTTTTACATGCTTGTACATCTCTGGTTGTCAACCCAAGTCGAACTTCATAGTGGTGTTTCTTTACGTGGCCGGGAAGTCACCCCGACGGCACGACCCCCAACCTGGAGGACCAGATCCTTTGCTTAGTTCTAAGGACGGAGAGCTGGCTGGCGAAACTTGTTGACTGAGACCCAGGTCCACCCCAGACTGTAGCGCCACCTTAAGTAAGTAAGTTTTCTGACCGAGTCCAATTATTTTCTACCGACTGTTCTGAGTCAATTTTTGGTTTTCGAACCGAGTCCTACTTTCCTAAAGGGAATTCAAACTTTGCCATTCCGTCAAGGCCCGGTTTTTCAGTGCTGAGTTAAGCCCAGCTTACACCAAGGTCAGTTGATCTCGGAACAAACCAATCTACAGTGGACCCAGCGAGCAGTTTTTCAGTGCAGGGTTAACTCCATCAGTAACCCCTCTCCCATCTCTCACTTCACATAGAAAAAAACACGTAAAGAAGTTGAAGTCATTTTCAGATGTCATTTTTCACAGAAACACGCCAAAGCCTCTGCCATTTCACACAGAAAAAACATTCAAATAAGTTCATACTGTTCACCAGAGTTGATCCGAGATTAACTCGCCAAAGGCGAGTTAAGCCGAGATTAATCCCGGATCAATATTGACTGAAAAATTCATTTCTGGGATTAAGCTTAATTTAACTCGGTAAACTCGGTAGCTAGGGTGATCTCGCACTGAAAAACTCGTCTAAAGTCTAAGGGTCTAATCATAGCTGTCATCGGATAGCATCATTGGAAAAAATCAGTGGAACAATGTCTTCGGTTTTCTGACAAGTCATTCATAGCAATCATTGAAAATTTCTGTCAGTGCCAACAAACAGCGCTACATGCGTTTGAGGTTGGAGTTGATTAGTGAAAGGAAAACTGACAGTGGAGAATAGAAAGAGAATGCAATGCTTTTGTGCCTGTTTTCATTTGGTTTATCCTAACCTAACCCAAAAACTATTTCTCAAAATAAAACTGAGGTTGAAAGGTGGCCACCACACTGGCGCTTCCCATCACCATAGTAATTCTGACACGTCAGGTTAGGATTAACCCAATGAAAACATGCATTTTCAGTGGAACGATTTTGTCGCAAAAACACACATCAAAATCAGCTGTTCCTCGAAATCGATTTCTGTCAGTAAAATAGTGAAAGCGAGTTTACATAAAAGATTTAGCACGATTTATGCATTTTTGTTACGAAAAAAATTCTGCAACTCAAAAGCTTCATTTTGATACCAATAACAGCCAGCATTGTTTGCTCAAATGTCTAAATACACGAAAACAAAATTTTCAATGATGCAATCCGATGATAGCTATGATGAGACCCTAACAAAAAAAAGTCGCGTATTGCTGTGCACTGTTTTTTTCCACTTGCCGTATTTAAAATGTACAGAAAAAAATAAATAGGAAATTTTTAAATTCAGGAAAAAATTAGGTCATCCGTAACCAAGTTGAGGTCGCCGCAGACCCACACACATAAACGATTTGACCTTAAACTATAGGTATACTTACCACCTTCACCTCATTATTGCATACAGACTGCTACTGATGAAGCAACAAATTTAACTTTCAGGAATCTCTTGCTTGCAGGATGCTTTAGTTCTTGATGGGTTTGATAAAAATTACGTTTCCTAAGCCGTCTCCAATAAGCCTTTTTCTTGGGCCAGTTACTGAAAAGTTTCACTTGCGCGATGCAGACAAAATAAATACACCCGGGAACATTCAAACCACAAATCTTTTCACAACGATTTAATGCGTACTAATTTCTTTTAAACAATATTTTAAAAATCGACTAATAGTTCTGCGAAATTTAAATTTTCAAAAAAAACAACACGACGCGACGCAAAAGTACCGCAACAAAACTGTTTTTTTTTTGTCGCCTGTTGCTCAGCCAAGTCAACTCATTCAGCAATCGGGCGACGATGTGCTGAAAGCAAACAATCTATTACGTTTTATTGTTTATGATTTGATTTGCCGTATGTCAAAAAACAATCGCACGTGCAACTCAAATACAGTGCTCGGTATCGAACTGAGTTTTTATTATAATTTTCATTAAAAATTAGTGCATTTTTACTCATTTTAGTAAATTAATCTTATTAACAAAAGCAACTCTACAAAATGGTGAAAAAGAAGATTGACAATCGTATCCGGGTAATGATCGAAAACGGCGTTAAACTCGGTCATCGTACAATGTTTATTGTTATCGGCGACAAAGCCAGGGATCAGGTGTGTTTCGTATCAAGTGTGATGTGCCAAAATGTTAACCAATCATTCTTTTAAAACTAGGTTCCGATTCTATACGATATCCTCACAAAATCCACGGTGAAATCACGTCCCACAGTGCTATGGTGCTACAAGAACAAGGACGAGGCTATCTCAAAGTAAGTTGCGGCGATTTCAGCGCCATAAATTTAAAGTTCTTTCGTCCTAGTCATGGAAAGAAACGTGCCAAGAAGATTGCTGCAGGTAAAATCGATGTGAATGACGCCGATCTCTTTGATACGTTCCGAGTGTCCACGACAATCCATGGGAGGTACTACAGCGAGACGCATGCTATTCTGGGACGAACCTATGGAGTTTGTGTGTTGCAGGTGAGACTTGAAACACCCCCTTATTCCACTACAATTGTGAAGAATTCCAATTTTCCAGGACTTTGAAGCCTTGACACCAAATCTACTCGCACGAACAGTCGAAACAGTTGAAGGTGGCGGCCTAATCATTTTGCTACTGAAATCTCTGTCCTCCCTCAAGCAATTGTACACCATGAGCATGGACGTGCACAAAAGGTATCGAACTGAAGCTCATCAAACGGTCACTTGTAGGTTCAATGAGCGATTGATTCTTTCGTTGGCCGATTGCAAGCGCTGTCTGGTGGTGAATGATGACCTAACAGTCCTGCCTCTTAGCTCCAAAACCATCAATGTGGATCCAGTGAATGTGAGTTGTGTTGAAACATCCTCAAAAGTCGAATAAATCTTGACCCTTTTAACAGCCAGCGGAGACAGGCAAATCAGAGAACGATGAAATGCTGGTGGACTTGAAGGACAGTCTTAGGGACACACCACCAGCAGGGCCGTTGGTCAATCTCTGCAAGACTTACGATCAAGCCAAGGCCGTAGCGCAGTTCATTGAAGCCCTGGCTGAGAAGTCGCTCAAGTAAGTGTGTCCTCACGTGATCCTTAAAGCTTACTGATTGAAACTATGATTTGGCAGGCCACCAACATCCTTGACAGCAGCTCGTGGTCGCGGGAAATCAGCTGCAATGGGCCTCTCGATTGCGGCTGCCATTTCGTTTGGTTATGTCAACGTTTATGTGACCTCACCTCATCCGGAGAACTTGATTACTCTGTTTGAGTTTGTTCTCAAGGGATTTGATGCGCTCGAGTATCAGGAGCACTCGGACTATACTATCATTCGGTCCACCAACGACGAATACAAGAAAGCAATCATCCGAATCAACATCAACCGTCAAAACCGACAAACGATTCAGTATATTTCGCCCAACGACACTCACCTTTTGAACGCCGCAGATCTGCTGTTAATCGATGAAGCTGCTGCCATTCCTCTACCCCTTGTAAGGAAGATGCTGGGTCCTTACCTAATTTTCATGGCATCAACTATTAACGGCTACGAGGGAACTGGCAGGTCATTGAGTTTGAAATTGATCTCGCAGTTGCAGAAAGAGAGCAATGCTCCACCGCCGGTAAGTCAAGCACCAATGCCCACAGTAACGACTTAATTAAACAAACTTTTGTCCAGATCAAACTCGAAGAATCCATTCGCTACCGCGAAGGCGACGACATCGAAAGCTGGCTTATCAATTTGTTGTGCCTCGACGCAACTACAGTGCCGAACATAAGCTCCGGTTGTCCCACCCCAGATGTCTGCGAGCTCTACTACATCGACCGAGACGCCCTGTTCTCATATCACAAGGCTGCCGAGTCCTTCCTACATCGGGTCATATCGATATACGTATCGTCGCATTACAAGAACAGCCCGAATGACCTACAGATGATCAGTGATGCTCCGGCACATCATCTGTTCTGCTTGCTGGGGCCGATCCAGAGGAAAGATCAATTGCCCGAAATCTTGGTTGTAATTCAGGTGGCTTTAGAGGGAGAGATTTCATCCAAAACCATAACAGACTCGTTGGGAAGAGGTAAAAAGGCGAGTGGGGACTTGATACCGTGGAATGTATCGGAACAATTTGGCGATCATGAGTTCCCAAAGTTGTCAGGACTGCGAATTGTTCGCATTGCAACGCATCCCAATTATCAAAGGGTTCGTATGGGCAGAGGATTAGGGGGAGGGTAAATGGGCAAAATTGAATGTTGGTTTGTCTTGTAGATGGGTTACGGAAAACGCGCCATCAGGCTGTTGAAGGACTACTACGATCTGAGGTTCACTGATATAAGCGAAAACGCAAACGAAGGTGACAATGGTGAGTGTTTGTTGTATTTAATTTCGGAAACAAGATGTTATTGGGTCATAGCATGAGTGAAGCGCGTTTACGCGCTTAATTAAACTTTTTTCGGTTTACCTGAAAGGGAAGGATAAGACCGAAATCATTACTTCTTCAACCTAATCGCCTCTTTCCAGTCATACCACGAGTACTTCTATGGCTTAATAACTTTAATCCTGTTAGCAATAAACGATCTCGTACTGTGTTGGTAATCATGTCTGCAGCGGCATCTACGTTGTTATCGAGAAAGTTATTAAAGATTTCCGCGTTGGCTTTCTCGTATCGC
The DNA here is from genome assembly GCA_947623515.1 of Neoascia interrupta. Taxonomy (NCBI): domain Eukaryota; kingdom Metazoa; phylum Arthropoda; class Insecta; order Diptera; family Syrphidae; genus Neoascia; species Neoascia interrupta. Next base: position 39,196,773 of record OX392463.1, read on the forward strand.
CAGACCGTTTCTTAGTATTATCGGGTTGGCTTCCTAATACGGATTTTTTCCGATATGACACAGTGGTTTGACGAACCTAGAGCGTAAAGTACTTTTACAGATGAGAAGTGAGAAACAAGTTCAGTTTATTGGCGGTGTGTTTGTTAATGTCTGGAATCCGTGTAGGCTCGTTACCAAGTTCGTTATAACGCCGCAAAGAACATACCTTCCTTCGGGTGTTGTCTGTCCAGAGTGACGAAGCCTCTTAGAATTGTGAATATTGAAATCGCCTGGAATCATGATGCCCAAGCTATCGAAACAGTAATGAATAGTTTGTTCGCAGGCACTCTTGGCGCTTCGTAGAAGCGATCTTGGTAGAAGGGACAGACTAAAATAAATTTTAAATTTTCTTTTAACACTCTTCTTTTTCCAGGCATCGAAGAGGTGGACGCCGACGACGTTGGTCTTCTTAAAGAAACTATCGCACCCCGCAGGAAGATCCCCACATTGTTAAAGCGCCTAAATGAACGCGTTCCTGAGAACATCGACTACATAGGAACATCGTATGGCTTGACCAAGGATCTCCTGAAGTTTTGGAAAAATCAAGGATTCGTCCCTGTTTACATAAGGTAGGCAACATGAATTATTTCTTTTACCAACAGTAGAAGACTCAATTCTTCTTTTCAAGTCAAAAAGCCAACGACCTTACTGGAGAGCATTCCTGCATTATGCTCCACACTCTCCACAAAGAGGGTGTCAAGGAGAAAGTCACCACAGAATGGTTGTCCCTGTATTTCAATGATTTCCGCCGAAGGGTTCTTAAATTGCTGGGAAGGGTGTTCAAAGAGTTTCCCATTAGCTTGGCTCTGTCTATTTTGGACAACAAATCAGTGATTGTCAGCAACAAAGGTGAGTTGAGTCAAGCTTGAAGAGTTATTTCCTACATTCACTATCGAATAGAGCTCGATAAGGCAACGTTGGACGTGTTTTTCCTGCCGCACGACATTCAGAGACTGGAAGCTTATACTAGGAATCAAGTGGAATTCCGCTTGATTCTCGATCTGGTGACTGATGTTAGTTTTCTCTACTTCCAAGGGCGGATACAAGGCTTCCAAGCGGATTCATTGCAGAAAGTGAGTTAAAAGGACACACGTTTCGCTTCGTTCTCTTACCGAGGAAGAAATTCTTTTAGGCAATTCTCCTGGCCATGGGTGTGCAGGGCAAAACGATAGATGCAATTTCGGCGGAACTCAACATGCCGGCCAGTCAAATCTTAGCAAAGTTCTACGATCTGATGAAGAAGACGACAAAATACTTTGCCAATGTTATCGAGGGCCACATAGAGAGCACGATGGTTAGCGACAAGCAGTTGAATCATGGAGATGACTTTGTGCCCATCACACTGTCACTGAACGATGAGTTGGATGAAACTGCCAAGGTACTGGGAACTTTAACAATTCCAACGATGCGGTGTCTTATCGGCGTGTTTTTTTCTAGATCCTATCGAAGAAACAGAAAGAAGAGTTGAAGAAACTTAAAAAGGAGAGTCTACAGGACTTTGCAATCAAAGGCACCGACGAGGATTGGTCCAAGGCGCTGTCGAACACTGGCGGCAAGTCCAAACTAATATCCGTTAAGAGGTAAATTAAAAAAGCTTATTAAAAGGTCACTTTTACGACTGTAACTCATCTATTTCAGTGGAATAAAACGCCTTGACGAGCCAGTGACCGCCGACGATCAGCCCAAGAAGAAGATGAAATTCGGGAAAAAGAAGAAGCACGCCGGGAAGTCCATTGTGTAGCGTCGATCCATTTGTATTTTTGTGCAACTAGTTAAGAACATTAAGTAAAATGTTTATATTTGGACTAAACGTGTTGTTTGATTTATTTCCGTTAAGCACCTATGTTTGGAGTACAATCACCCGCTGAGCTAGAAAACTAAATTCTCCCTTGGGATGTAGTGGACTTCCACATTTTTATGATTTAATAGTTTAATTAATTTACAAACATGCACCTTGTGGTCTTTAAGCGGCCTGCAGTTTCTTCTCGATGCGCTTTTGACGTTCCATGAGTCGCCGCTCGCGTTCGTATTCCTTCATTCGCAGCACATAGTCTTCGTACTCACAAGTCATGTATTCGTGTCGCTCGTGGTGGCACTTGTACAAGAAGGGGAACACATCGGACCTGCATGCGCGGTATTTGAGCAGCTTGTGGGCACAGTAATCACGATCTGCAAGATCCAGCTTAGCCGATTCCATTTCTTCGCGAGTGGCGATCATAACACGTTCCTTGCGACCATTTGTGAAGCCAAAATTGGGATCGAATGCGGTCTCCTTGTTTGGATTTGGTGTTACGTCCGGTTTGGCGTACAAGGCCAATGCATTACCCATGGCAGTCTGTGCGAATCGGAGGGGGAATTTTAATGTTTTGGTAAGAATAATGTGAATAAATTCGCTTACAACAGTGGAAAAAATCCGAAATTACGTAAAGATGAGAATTGTGATGGTGCTGCAGCTGAAGAAGATTTTGACAGCTGTGAGTTTGACGTTAATTGTAGTAGATGGAAGCAGCTGTACACTAGTTAAAATGAATCCGAGCTCGAATTCATTGAACAGGGTGATGGAAGTATTTTTTGTAAAATTGAAATTGAATTGAATAAAAAACAAAATAAATTAAAAACAATATTGAAAATAGAATTATTTTTTTTAAGGATAGTCTTAAAATTACAATAATTTGCAACCTTAGGCCAAGGACACTAGAGTCCGACTAGAAGCAGAAGCGTTTGAATAGTATAATAGTTAAGAATGTATTTATGAGTTTTAGGTAGAGCATTGGACATTCATGAAGTCCACAGTCACCAATTCTTGGTAAGCTCTCTAACTAACTTTACGTTAAGTGTAAACTCGTAAGTCTAACGCCGCGTTGTCACAAGCAACGTAAAACGGGAACAGAAACAGAATCCCATACATTAGCAACTGAAACCTAAATTCGCTGAATGCTTTTTGCGTTGCTAATGTTTGAAATTCTGTTTCGGTTTCTGTTCCTTGTAACAGGAACTTGCGGAAACCCTTTTTTACAAAAAAAAAAAAAAACTGAAATAATATCGCCGCAATTTAAAAACCACAAAATTTTGTGAAGGACGCAAACTGAAATCAAAACGACGCAACTTCGAAACTAGGTACTATAATTTTTTAACGACGCAACATCGAAACGACGCAAAGCGAGGCTATGGTTTATAAAGGCCCAACCATAATAGACTTCGATGAGCTTAAGTCAGCTTTCCAAAATGTCCCATTACACGCGATTCATATGCCACGACCATATTAGCCTTAAGCTGGGTTCCGTAAGGTTTTCGTTAACTTGTCATTAGTTCACTCATTGTCATATTTAAGCCAATATTTATTTTAAAACGTGCTTAAAAAAAGACGGAAATATACTAAGAATAGTACGCTGACCTCTAAAGTTTAAACACATTTTAGATCTGACAATCGGTTTCGGAGATATTGACATCCAAAGTTGAAAAAAAGTGACATAATTTTCAAATTTGATTTAAAATTTTCAAGGCAATGTGATACTCGAGACGTTCACAATGAAATCTTATAAGATTTTCAAAACGTTTGCTTAAGTCTATTATGGGCAACACAATCTTCTGGCCGAATTTAAGTGGGATTTTCGTTGTATTTCGACATAAGATTAATCCCGCTCAAGTTTGTGCCTTAAGGTAAATTGTTGTTGCATCTTCCCAGACGTATTTACCGAAACTGAAATTTAAAGCTTTTAAGGCTTTATAATAAACGTTAGCAAATTAGTGTTTGAGGGCAAGAGTTAAATATCTAGTCATTCAGTAGTTTATGTCCTGGGAAGCCTAGGTCGAAGTTCCGACTCAACTCAAAAACTTTCAACTTTAGCATACAAACGAGGTAACAGACAAAACGTTTTTCATGTCGAATGTGTAGAGCACCCTGTGCGCACCCTCTAGAGCGACATCTCGCGTTGCCTAGCTTCGACTGTCACTGTCATATGATTCCATTTTGAAATTGGAAAATTCAAGCGAGCATCAACAACGGATTCGCAATTTTTTTGTCTATCTACCTTTGTGTTGCCAAAAAATATCTGTTGAATCGTGTAAAGAAAATTGAATTCACTTTGCTCTTTGTTTTTCGAAATCGAAACGTACAGAATGGAAACTCCTCGAAAAGTTCTACGCAGTCTTCATTTGGAAAATGTCGCTTGCCAAAGTACCCCGCTTAGGATTCCTCCGTCACCTCTTATGAAGAGCCTTGGCTATGGCACCGGCGTTAATGTCTACAAACTGGAGCGTTCACCCAAACACGGACAGATGCGTTCACCATGGGCTGTAAAAAGAATCTCACAAAAAGCCCGCAACGCAGGCTACGTTGAGTTCAACGCGCGCATTCAAGAAGAAGCAAAAATCTTAAGGTAAGAGATTGAGACCATTTCACCCGCAAGTCTAAATGAAAAGTATCCTGGTTAAGACAACTCTCGCATCCGAATATCGTTGGCTTTCGTGGAACACAGAAAACAGACGACGGGATTGAGTTTTTGGCTCTCGAATGCTGCCAAACATGCTTGGGGACAATTTTAGAGGACCGATCCGAAGAGGAACTTGGACCATTACCAGCTAAAAATTCGTTAAAGGTATATCATCGCTGGTATTAAACGCACTCGCCTTATTTTGATAATTTACCCTTGAACCGCTATTTCAGATGTGCTTCGACATATCCAAAGCTCTCGACTACTTGCACAACGAGGCCAAACTCCTGCACGGCGACATAAAGTCCTACAACATTCTGGTTAAGGGTGATTTCGAGATCTGTAAATTGTGTGATTTTGGTGTGAGTCTTCCGCTGGACAAAGACGGTCAGGTAAACTTTCAAAAGAATCCCGACTTGGAGTATGTTGGTATGTTTCAAAGAACCTTGTAATCCATTGGATTCTCGCAATTGATTATTTCTTACTCAGGGACTAATATTTGGTCGGCTCCAGAGGTCCTCGACAAAGAAGACATAATCGACCATCAAGCTGACATATTTAGCTTTGGCCTCGTCATTTATGAAACCATCGCTTTATGCCCTCCGCATACAGAGGGTCTGAAGGAGGATGATGATTCCGAGTCACTTAATGATTCCAATATTGACGTTTTGATGAAATCCATGGACAGCGCTGCTGGAACTCGACCGCCTTTACCACAGGCTTTCAAGTTAACCGATGAGTACAAGCCTGTGGTCGAGTTATTTTATTGCTGTACAAACGCCGCAGCCGAGGACAGACCGACTGCTAAGGGCATATGGCTGGCATTGGAAAAGAATGGAGTCGGAGACAGTAAGGAAAATTGATTTTCTTTAAGTTTAATGTTTTATGTACGAGACGTCCGCGCAAATAAATGCCTCAACCTTTAAAATGGTTTCTTCCAATCTATGAAGTCAACACCAGGAATCTGGGGATGTCAAACACCAGCCAAGAAATTGATTTAAGCGAACGCTGCGGCCTGGTAGAATGTTCGTCGAAATCCTCCAACGCCATCAACTATGTACCGCCCTCACAGGCAGTACAGGTTCAAGCCTCGCTTATTTTCTAGCTTAGTGGACCGGTGTCCCAAAAGGGCGCAGTTCGAAGGAAAGACTTGTGTGGCCTCCCGAAATGCGGCTAAAATATCTCTTATCTCTAAGAAAGGCGACTCACCCTTCGTTATAAGTTAAGGTTTGAGGAAGAAACCATCTGAGCCTGATTCGCAAATCTTGAAAGTCGGCTTCCTGAAGCTTGCACTTCAACGCTGGGTTTTTGTAGCCTCAAACGACAGACATAATATGGCTACCCCGACTTAATTCTAGTTCTCATCTGTGGATTTATAACGGGTGATTTTTTAGCTGGTTTGGTTTTGACAGCTGACGTGTGTTTAGTACCTTGTGTCACTGTCAAACAGCTTCAGTTTGGTTTGCAATTTAACCATGGATCGCCTTACAAATGAACAATGCTTGCAAATTATTGAATTTTACTATCAAAATTCGTGCTCGGTTCGAAATGTTCATCGCGCGCTGCATGGCGCAATTGCGAGGCGAGTTTGGTGAACAGTTAATTTCACGTTTCGGGCCGGTCAATTGGCCGTCTAGATCGTGCGATTTGACACCATTAGATTATTTTTTGTGGGGGTATGTCAAGGCTAATGTCTATAGGGACAAGCCCGCTTCGATTGACGCACTGGAAGCCAACATCCATGCATTCATTCGTGAGATACCGGCCGATATGTGTGAAAGAGTATGCCAAAATTGGACTCAGCGGATGGGCTACCTGAGACGCAGCCGCGGTCAACATTTGCATGAAATTATCTTTAAACATTAAATTGCAAGGTTCAAACTATCGATTCAAATAAATATTTCATTAATTTTTTTGAACTTTTTGGGTTTTTTTTTTTTTAAAAAAGTTCTCAACCTCTTAAAAAATCACCCGTTGTAATTTCAAAACTTAAATCTTAGCAGACGAACAAAACACCCTTTTTCGGCTTGTACCAACGTTTATATGTGAGAGAACCTTTCGACCTAAAATTTCATGCTCTGCAAATGAACCCAACAAATTAACAGTAATTTTAACGATTTTTAAAATATATTACTACAAACTATAAAAGGTACCAGGGTAAAAAAGAAAATATAAAAAATCACACCTTTAGTCGGTCTCGCTCTTGACAGTACACTGCGTGCAGAGTCCTCTTATCTTAAGTTCGTAGAGTTCCAGTTCTTTTCGCTTCAGCTCAACGTTTATGTAAGCTATTTTGTTGGCTTCATAGTCCTGCAACTTGGTCTCGTCCATTTTTTCTTTTTCCAGCTGCAACTGTTGTTCCTTGATTTCTAGAGCTTGTCTTTTGTAGCGATTCGATTCTCTTAGCTCGGCAAGTATCGCCTGCTGCGTCTTTTGCATAGTTAATAGAGTCTCACTCAAAATCGCTGGTAAGCTGGCATTGATCGTTTCCACTACATTCTGCTCGTCGGCGGTGGGAAGCTTAAGTGATTCGGTTTCATGATCGCGAGTGTCTTCAGTCATGGGTGTTTCTGTTTGTTCGAGGACGTTTTCCTCAACTAATATGCCGTCCTTGTTGTCTTCCTCCATGGTTTCATCGTCTCCTATTGTATTTTGAGTCGGAACGGAATTGCTGACCTCCCATTCTTCGTGTTCCGCATCCAACAGAGGATTGGAGGTCTTATGGCCAGACGGTGGTTTCCGTTCATAATTGTATCTCACAGAGTTCGTATGCTTATCCCAGATTCCCAGCAAGTTGATAACCGTTTGTTCGGTTTTGTTAAAAGTTAGCCGTTTGCTGCAGTTCTTTCGTTTAACAAGCTTCAGGTGCGCAGACAGTTTTCGCTTTAGGTTGTATTTGTAATCGGACCAAATCTGCAAAGGGAGGCTTTGTTCATGGATGTGACTCCCACACCAAATGCATTGCTTACACTTTTCCATTCGACACTATTTCGAACTGGTGGTCCATGTTGGTTCAATTCATAGGTCAGTCGTGTCCACATGTGTCGCCTTTGTGCTTTTGCTTCAGGCGAACCTGCAAAGCCTACAGCCATGTCTCTGTGTGTTGTCAAGAAATCCACCAGAATTTCAAACTGCCTGGGAGTTGTGGTCTTCTTCCTGCCGGGACAAAAGTTAATTTCAACACAAATCTGGATAAAGTGTGTGTCTTGAAGAAATAGCACAAACTTACATCACGCGCATTGGTTCGGAATAAAATTAAAAGGAAAGTTGGCCAAAAATTACAAACGATAATAATCGGAGAATGGTCGTAAGAAAATTGCGCTTACGTGACAGCGATAAACAACTTTTGCGTTCATCGTTATGTCATGATGTCAACGTAACGTAAGGCAATTCATTACGGCTGTCGTAATTATTTCAATACGATTGAACGTAAACAGTGGCGTGCTCGAATAATTTTTTAAAGGGGCTCATTTTATTTTTTTCTGTTTTTATTACGTTTTCATAACGTTCGAATTGACTTTGTATTGAATGTCATTTATGACTTTCGTACAACACTACGTTAACATTGGGCCGAAAAGAGCTCATTGTGAGATTCGAGAAAAATGTGTTTCACTTATCATTTTCGTACGTATTAGCTTTGGGTGCGTTTCTTTATTCATTCCGTAGAAGGACTGGAAAATGTGGAATACCTGATTGGAATATTCCGGGAGGTAGTGAATTCTGAATATTCTGAGCTAAAAACGCAAAACGGAATGATTGGAATATTCTGAATGAATAAACACCCGCAGATTTTCGGCCGAAAGAGGAATAAACCACAATACATAAGATAACACCATTTTGAGCCGAAAAAGAGTTCATACACAAACAACGCCGCCTTGTCATCGGAGTTTAACAAAAACAGATTTTTGAGCTGGGATTGGCCAGCACAGATTGTTGTGACGGGCGCAAGCGGACTTTTTTTTACACTCGTACAAATTGATAGTGAACTCCAATGACATCAGACTTTTAGTCAGACCCCAATGACATCAGACAGTTAGGTCTGGCCAACAAATGTCACAACAAGCGTATGCGGTAATCTTTATATTCTTTCATTCGTGTAAAGAAACGCAGTTTTTGGGTGTTCCAGGGCGGAGCTTGAAACTCGCAGCAAAAAACTCAATTTGATCTTATGAACATGATTTTTTTATTTATCTATTCACCAAAATCTGAGAGCGAAATGACAGGATGTTGATGGCATGGAAAAGCGTTTAAATCATTGAAATGTTCAGTTGTGAATATGCAAAATACTGAAACACTATTATTATCTTTCCATATTTGTTAACAAAAAGGGCGATTGAAATCCATGGCATAGGCACTCTTGTTGAAGAATCTTGTAGCGCATGGCAGAACACAAAATGCAGGGCAAAAAATTATGCGCTGGTCGACCGTTTAACTGCAACTAACTAAATTAGGAAGAAAACACCAATTAATTGAACTTTGCACGTTGACGCTAAGCATGGGGAAAGGGAGGCACAAGCAAAAGGTTGTATTCTCTGATGAATTATATAATCAATCTCTCATAATTTTACGCAGGAATTGTCTTTTCTGTCGCGGCATTTGCACCATCCGTAAGTTAGTATAACATTTCCATTTTTTTTGCCTTACTTAAGCTTATAGGGTGTTTCCACTGCACATAAAACGGAGATTAACGTGGGAAGAATAAAGTTAATCCCAAAGTGTTTCCACCGAAAATAAGCAGATTAACTTGACGCATGCTTAATTTTTGACGTTTCTCAATGACATTTCTCGAAAGCGTTGACATTTTATAATAAGCCTCCCAAGTACCTTTCAGATTTATTATTTTAGTATTAAGAGTTGTAAAAATGAATAACGTGGACTTAAATGCTTTAATGGCGAATAAGTTTCTTCTGATAAACAATGTGAAGAAAGTAATTGGCGCATTAGAATTGCAAAATCGCTATTACGCCAAGAGAGGCCACCAGTGTTCGGCGAACGTGATTAATATGAGAAAGAAAAAAAAATGTTCATAATTCACAAAATTTTAGCAATGCGACGCCGCAGAATCTGGATGAAGGTAAGTTCTTCGTCATCAGCTCATAGTCATGTCTACTTAATTAATTAAAAATCAAATTAATTGATACCTTTTGGGAGAACGACATAGCCAAGAACAGTGACGAGTTTTTCAAATAAAACTTCCGAGTGTCTCGACCTAATTTTGAGATTCTCTGCAACCACCTTCAACATCTGAAAAAACAAGACACAAATTACAGGAGATGCATACCACTCCGAAAGAAAATTGCCATTGCTTTGTACGCCCTCGGATCCTCAGCAGAGTATCGAACAATTGCAAATCTTTTTGGAGTTGGCAAATGCACAGTAGGGAAAATATTAAAAGAGTTTTGCCAAGAAATATGGAAAGTACTGGCACCAATTTATTTATCTGCTTATCCGCTTACTGAGGAAGTAGTTGCAGAAAATGTAAATGGTTTCAAAAAGCTAGGTTTCCCCCAATGTTTGGGAGCAATTGGTAAGCAGAAATCGATTCATTAACAGTAGAATATTGCAGAAATATTAATGAATATTTTCTTAAGATGGATGCCACATAGAAGTGAGACCTACCGCCGAAAATGCCGTCGATTACTATAATTACAAAGGATGGTACTCAATGGTGTTGTTAGCTGTGGTAGAATATAGGTCTGATTTGCAAGTACTCATTTAACTTAAGTTTCCTCTTATTGACTCTTTCCAGATATCGATTCCTTTACATTAACGTTGGAAGTCCAGGTCGGTGCAACGACTCTCAAATTTTTGAGAACTCCTCAGTAAGAGTTCATCACCAAGATCCAATACTGAAAAGGAAGTCCATAAGCATGAGCGGTGTTAATGTTCCAGTTGTTTTGATTGGAGATTCAGCGTTTAGATTTTCCGACATTTTAATGAAGCCTTATCCCTTTAGTACCACTTTGACTTAGTCTGCATGCCATTTTGGCATATTTGACGCACGTTAAAAAAATTTTGCTGCCAATATTTTTCTTCTTACATCAAATATGTCAAAATGGCATGCAGTCTAATCAAAGCCTTAAAACATTTCACCAATTTCACCCGACGACACAATGTCTCTTGCTTGTCACTGTTTTACCGTTCTTTTTACAAACAGTGTTCCAACGAAATAGCCATTTGCATTCCACCCCTCAAATTATTCAACCGTAATACTCGCCAACGATCGAATGCTCATCAGTTCACCCTCGAGCCGACTTTCGGCCGTACTGTCAAGTTTAGAGGTTCTTTCATAAGTCGTACAACGCGAATGTGGAATGTCCTACCACGAAAACTCTTTCCTACGCTATACAACCCACAACTGTTCAAAACAAGAGTGCACCGGTACCTCTCATCCCTTTCCCCTTCTTCTAATCCTTTCCGCTCGTGAGATGCTAAACATTAAAAGGGTAGCCAATCCCTTGTTCGCGAGTACATTATACAAAAAAAAAACCCTTCCTTTTGCCTAAGATCATAATCATGAATTACTGAATAACTAGATATTAAACTTCGGCCTTGTAAAAACTGACACACTGAAAAACATGACTAATTTGCCTATACTCTGACATTTGTGATCACATAAAGCGAATTGTTGTTGCATCTTCCCAAACGTAATCACCGACATGGAAATTTAAAGCTTTATAAAAGCTTTATACTGTGTCTCCACCGGCAATAAAAAGAGGATTAGCGGGAGACGATTAAAAAATAAATCTCAAAGTGGCTCCACCGGTCATATATAAGATTAATTTGACACGAGCACCCTTTTTCTGCCAGTTTGGCTCTCAAACGAGAATAGCGATGTCATTTCCCAGAAGCAAAAAAAGATTTCCGTTGTGAAAATTCCAATAAAAAACGTATTTGTGACAGTTCTGTCGTACAGGAAAAGTTTTAGTTTCAGGTTTTGATTCTCAAACTGTTACAAACGTGCATAAAATAGGTTTAATGAAGATTAATATTAATCACGGATTAGAGCTCGGTGGAAACATGGTGTAAGCGATGCAACTTTAAATCGATAGTAGAAACGTAGACTTTTAGAATATCAAAAAATTAATTATAAAATAACATGTGTTTATAAAATTAAGTTAAAACCAGTGAGTAAGTGCTACAGTAGTATGTAGGCAAAAGTTAGAGTCCGGTAAAAGGACCATTGAATACCCCATACTATCCCACATTGGAAATTGTTGATGTAATTGTTGTTCTTCGACGCTTTGAAATGGAGAATAGAATATAGAGATGCAGGTTAGAATATTTACAAAAGCAGGCCTTATAAGTTTTTTTTTTTTTTAAATGGGCGTGGTCTGATCACACATTTTTAAAAAACTATCAATATTAGCACAGATATTTTCAAGTTAGGCTTAAATGCAAGCAAAAATGTTATTTTTTTTAACGCCTAAAACGATTAATTTGCAATTCATAGAACCAAAATTTTTTGTTTTTCCAAATGCCGTTATATTTTTATTAATATTTCAACTGTCTACGCAAGCATTTGCTTTTTTGCTTCAATTCTGGGAGAACATTTTTTTCAGAAAACGATAGAACATACTTTTTTTCGTGAGCATGTTTTTTTGTGAATTTTTTTCGAAAGTGCATTAAAAAGGCAGTATTAAAAACGTTTCGGAAAGATATGACTTAAGCCCTTGTTTAATATTGAGTTGCTCTATAAGTGTGTCCAATTACAGCCTTGTGGAGATATTATTTCAAAAGTTGCGACCTAAACACTTCAGAAATTGCATTTCTGAAGTGTTCAAAGTGGTTATTTTCAAAACCTTTCAATAATTTCAAAAAACAAAATTGTTCTAAAAAAATCCAATATATTATTGGCTAGAGTTTAATTTTTGAAGTTATATAAAAAATCAAAAAAAAAAAAAAAAAAACAAACATTGTCACAACTGCAATTAAACCGTTATTTTGCTACAGAAAACAATATCTTAAAAATAGCTTAAAACTACAACAAATTTTGTCCTTCTAAGACTTACCGTTTAAAAGTTACAACAGTTTTTTTTAAGACGGACGGTAGGACAACGCAGCGATAGCATAAGAGCTCTATTTTCCCATTATTGAACGGACCGCTAAAAACACGCAAATAAATTAAGACGTCCCCTCCTTTAATTAATCGAATGCACACAGCTACTTCTAAAATTTTTATTGAAAATATGAACAATATACAATTTTTTGTAAACAAAAGAGCTTTCGGGATGCGTCGAAAACTGTTTTTTATACTTACGTAGGAGGGGAATTCATAAGTAAAAAAAAGTAAAAGTTAGTAAAAAAAATTCGAGTGAAAATTTTATTTTAAAATATTTTTTTATTTATTTTTACAATAAAATACAATTCAGTTACAAAATGTAAAATAACATTTCTCCACCGAATAGCCGAGGTAAATTAAATATAAAATTAAAGCATTTTACGGTAAACATTTGTTGGAATAAAAAAGCGTTTTTTAAATATAAATTTATCAACAAAATATTACAAGACATACACAGCGACAGAAGGAAAGAATGTAATTTTAAGAACTAGAACCTACTCATAAGTTGCAGCTTTGCAAAAAAAAAAAACAACATAAAATTAATAATCATCTACTCTATATCAATTAATTAAATAATAATAGGATTGTTCGCTAGTAGAATTAAAGTATACACAGAAAATTATAAACGAATCCAGCACCCAACCCTGATTAAATCTTGAGTCCACTAAAGCTAGCCGCGACTGAATAATTAGTCCCAATTGAAGAGCTTCTCTACCTCTTAAACAAGTCGAAAGAGCGAATAAAATAATCAAATTGTCCTAAGGAAAAAGGGAGAAAGATGTGCGTGATCAGTTCTACGATCCGAATTGTTCCTTGGTATTGTCAATGGGTGCGTATTCGTAGCTGCCACGCCCATCAAACTGAAGGTAGTAGTCGTGGTGTTGCCACAGGGATTTTCTATGCGACACTGTAAACAGAGTGATGCCAGCCTCTCTGCAATATTGGTACATTGTGCCCTCAACATCGACAGACACCGCACTGGTGCACTCGTCGAGTATAGCAAACTGTGGACTGTGGTAGAAGAGTCTAGCCATTGCGATGCGCTGCTTCTCGCCGCCAGACAGCACATCGATCCAGTCCTCGATGGCGTTGAGGCCATTCTCTCTTGTCTCAAGATAGGTAAGTTGGACAATTTCTAGATATTTCATTAGATCACTGTCCGTCTTGCCGCGACGGACCATTTCTTCGTGAGTATGCGGATAGATGATCTAAAAGAGAAGATGTCAATGACAAAGGCCACTTCTAGAGAAAATACCAAAACAAACCTGATCACGTAACGTTCCCAGCGTCATGTATGGCCTCTGGGGAATGTAGAACAATTTTCCTCGTGGCGGTTTGGTCACCTTACCACCCCACGTTGGCCACAGCTCACCGAGAATGCGGAAAAGACTAGATTTACCGCAACCATTGGGTCCACAAACCAGAACGTTCATTCCCGATCTATTTTAGAGGAGACAAATTATTCTAGTATTATATTCTAAAACTATACGCTGGACTCACTTGACTTCGAAAGTCAGCTCCTTGAGCAGAATATCGCCGTTGGGAGTCACTAAAGGTACTTTTTCAAATGTAATAATATTGTCTTGGAAAACGATTGCGCCCTTGTTGGGGCCAAAGTTCGCCTCGCCATTGCTGACGTTGTTCACCATTGTACGCTCGTATCGGCCCTTGTTCAGATCGCCAAGTACCCTAATCAATTCGGTCACACGAGCAGTAAAACCTTGAAATGAACAACAAGAAGTGGTAAGCATCCAAGAGTTTTGCAGAACAAACACAGTGACTTACCTGCTAGTCGGGACATTTCACGGCCAGCCAAGACAAGTCGGCCAATAGCTTCGGCTAGTTTCACCAGCATTCTACCATAAGTGTAGTAAGCCTATTTGTTAAGAGGTTTTGTAAGTTAAAATGTATTTGGTTTTGGGGGTTTTAAAGTATGTACCTGCAATCTCTGACCGCTGCTTCCGCCAGATAATAGCGGATGATTATCTGTGAAGAATGGAATGGACACCGCGTAGAAGCCAACAATCGATGCGAAATCTAAAAGATAGGAAAGCATAAACATCAAGTGGCCTTAAAAATTTATAGTTATTCGTACATTTGCCCACAATATTGTCAATGATGCCCATGCTAACGCGGAATTCCAAGAACTTCTTCAGGTGCGATCGCAGTTTTGAGAAGCTAGCCAAAAGAGTCAGCTTCTCGCGAGTGTTGCCCTGGTAGAAGGCGACTTCTTCGGAGTTTGTGATAAGTCTACTATTAACATAACGGAATTCTCCTTCGAGTTTCTGCTCCTCCACCGTGAGACGCCCAGTCGGCCGACGTAGTCGTGTCAGTAGAACACCGGCGAACAGAAGGTACACCATGAGAATCGATGGAGTCTAAAAGGCAGGCAAAACAAAGACGGCGTGTAATATAAATTAAGGTAATAATATGACAAAAAGCTTAATCCAAGATAAAGGGGGAACAGCATTGATTGCTCTAAAGACACAAGGTTTTTATTTTCCAGTCTTGCGCCCAGTTTTTGTGTCAGGTTAGGCTAAACAGGGGTGTGGTGAAGCACGCCAGACACAAGGCTCAAAAACGGGCTTACGCGATCCCTGGGGCTTACCAGTTGAATTTAATTTCAAAAGGCAAAAAACCTAAACGTTCTCGAGAGTGAAACACCCAATTTCCACGCAATTGCCAAGTCGGCCTTCGAAGTTAGTGCCGTCTATTTCCGTCGAACTTTATGATTTTCCTAGACGATTTTAATGCCAAGCTAGGGAGGAAGGGTATCTTTGGTCTTACGGCCGGAAAGCACAGCCTGCACGACACGTCTCCCGATAAAGGATTCAGGCTGACCGAGTGTCCTGCGTATTAAGTACACAATGCCCGCATCTTAACAATCAAACGTCGCGTCAACCAGATTGACGTAGGGCACTCTTCCAGTATCATGGGTGTCCGAACTTTCCGAGGGGCCAACATTGGCTCGGATCAGTACTTTGTTGTAGTCAAGGTTTATACAGCAGGAGACACCATGACCGACGCCAGGAAATTGAAATGGAAATCCTGTGAGGAACTTTGAATTCGTCAGGCTACAATCTCTTGAATCGGCAGATTCTTCTACAACCGACTCTCTGAAAAACTTCTTCGCAGTCCTATGCAGCCAGCATCGAGTGTCGATAGCCACATCAACATTGCCAAAATGCCATCAGAGATGCGGCCTTTGTTGTACTGGGTTTGACATGGCCACTACAACGAAACCACTGGTTGAACAATGAATGCCGGCAAGCACATGCAGCAAAACAGGAAGCATACAAAGCAGCTCTGCACAAATGGACTAGAGCTATTCGCGAGATCTACGAGCAGAGGAGGAGAGAGAAACACCAGCTTCTCCGAAAGAAGATGAGAGAGCACGAGAAGCACGCAGCTGAAGGAATACAAGACGATATGCTACAACAGGAAATAAGGCTCGATTGTTTTACCAAAGAATCAAAACGTCCATCGTGGGGCGCCAGACCAGAAACGTCTCTGAAACGTCCCAGAAAAGTCTCTGATAAACTGATACTTTTTTCTAGTATTTTCTACATGATAAAATATATTTTTTTTTCGATTAGGAGCAAAAATATTGAATAAACTGGATTTTAAAAATTACCCTTTAAATCGACGCCACGCCCACTAGGGGTTTAGCGTTGTTAATTTTCTTTCGTATATCTAAGAATCACTAGGAGATGATAAATGTAAATTTTTAGCCTTTTAGGACCTCTTACAGTTTTGAAAGCTCTGGTCTGGAGGTATGTAGTTGCACATTAACACCGATTGTAGGCGTGTCTGTGGGAAGATTTGAAAATGTTTAACATTTGTAGTGCCATACACGCCAGAAGAAACTTACGTACAAAATTTTAGTTGCATAGCTCAAAATTTAAGGCTAAAAAACATGTGACATACAGACGGATAGACGTGGCTTAGTCGACTTACAATTCGGTCTCGACGATCATATGCTCATCATTATTATTTCACCGTTTTACAAACTATGTGACAAACTTAATATACTTCCGGGTATGAATATTTTAGTCGGATGAGTATGCTTGGGGGTTTGTCCTTTTTGAAGTCTAATTTGACTGGACTTCTTATGAACAACAAGTTTCTGATGCTGACGTCCTCTTAGTCGAACTGTTTAGGGTTGCATTGGATGACTTGGTAGTGAGCATGTACCAACTCATTTCTAGGATCTAGTCAGGAGCGCATGTCAAAAATCGAACTCATTGCCGAGCGAACAAAGGTTTGGTCGTGAAAAATTTCTTAACGATTTGTAGCATCACGAGAATCAATCTTTCAAGAAATATTTGATTGTAACAACCTGATTAAAAAAAATTCTACCTATATTTCGTTTCGAAAAGGACCAAACAAAAAATTAACACAATTTTTATTAAGTCGAAACTTGTAGTTCATTAAAATCTCGAAAACACGTTCAAGAAAAATGTTTGTTTGCATGTTATTATTATTATTACATGTTCGCTAGGTTGGGCCACCCCTATCGAATGGCCTTTCCCAAAGACCCCATCTGAGAATGCATCTCATTGAAGATCAGCAATCCCAAATCTGAAGTGAACCCCAAATTAGTCGAGTTATCTTCATTATGTTATCTGATGATTTATGGGCTTCCTTACAATGTAAATTCAAAACGTTGTTGTGGTGGTGGCGGACTACTGAACTTTAAAACCCGGCAATCTTTAGTTTTAGCTGGGCTTAAAACTTTCGAGAGTTTAGTTTTTATCACACATTTATCATACATGTGGCTAATGTATGAAAAAGCCGATAGTAGTTGTAAGGACTTAGTCCCTGGTTCACTTCGTGAAAAAGTGTCGTGTTTTTTTTTCTAATTAATGAGTGAAAAATGTATTAAGTCTTCTCATTAAGTAAAACGTGTTTCTGGTGGATATCAATCGGATTTATGGTCGAGATACTTAAAAAAATTCACGCTGTGTGACAAAATCGTTTACAGTTGATGGAGTTCCTAAACATTAGTTTTTACACCTTTCATGTCAACGTTAATACACTGGCATAAATCAGGGCAAAAACAATTAGTTGTCTGTTCAGTACAGGGTAGTCTGAAAAAGATTTACTTTAAAGTTAAGCTTATGTCGAATAAGAGCAGAGGGCAAGGTTATAAATCGTACGACTAGCAAAAAGAAAATATCTTAACACGTACTTCACCTTTTCCCCACTAATAGCTCAATAAACTGAGCAATTACTATCCTAAACCTGTTCTGGCAATAAAAATTATATATTATTTTTAATGAATCATTAAAGACGACTTACCTGTCCACCAAGATTCATAGTCAGTCGATATACATAGATAATTATATCTAAAATTGGTTTGCTGATGTTTGAATATAAATCGGTTGCACTCTCACAAAACTTATCAATATCGGTTGTGAGTAATTGATCGGCATTTGCTATGCGATTGTCTAAATTGGACATTTTATAATATGTGTATCCGCTGTTAAATATAAAAAGAAAATTGATATCAAATCATATTATTGACAGCACATTAAAGCGCTAAAAAAAAACTTACGTCAGGTACTCATTATAAAGGTGATGGGTTAAATTTGTTCTAAATCTAAGCTTTAATTCGCCCAAGCTCCATTTTAGTACGTTTGTTACGACTGATATCTATAAAAGGGTAAAAAATTAGTTTTTCACTTGGTAACTGGGTTCGGAAACCGGGCTATTCATTACTTACCAATGGCAAAGCGGCAAGGTACTTGAGTAGAGCCACTTTGAACTTGGCCTTGTTCATTCCAATGATTGTGCTCTCGACAACTGTTGCATTTTGAATCATCCAAATGTCGCTGATAGATCGTGCGATCAGCGTGCCAGCTATGAGGACGAGTAGGCCACTTTCCACACTCCAAAATTTCGGAACGAGAATAGCTGCAATGAGATTGAGAAAAAGAAATTAAATCGTCGTTTGAACTGGCAAAAATTAGTAAAAGTATGGATAGGAGGCCATTGAAGACATTTAGGCAAACTTATGTGGTATATCTTTTAAGCACGTCTGAGTTTGTAAACAAGGTAATACATAGAGTTAATATTTCCTTTTGTGGGGGCTACCACCAAGGTCGCATCGAACTGTCTACTAAGAATTTAATAAATGGTAATAATTTGTTTGCACCAACCCTAATCCCGTTTTCAAATTTCCAAAGTCTCGACTAGAGTCCACAAATTTTTGAAGAAGTTTTTTTTGCTCTAATTTTTTTTTTTAACTCCAAGCTCCGGTTTTTAAGTGTTGAGTTAAGCCTAGCTTAAATCAAGATCTGATAGTCCCGGACCAATTTGAATCTGGATTTAATCCAGCAAGCAGTTTCTCAGTGCAAATTTAACTCCGTCAGTAAAGTTTTCAAAATCTTCGCCTCTCGAAATTATTGATTCTCCCAACTTCACATAGAAAAATACAGGAAAAAAAGTGAAATTTTTTTTTTTGATACATTTTTTCACAAAAACACGCAAAGCGACTGCGATTATACACAGAAAAAACAGTCATAGAAGTTCATGCTGTTCTCCAAAGCTGATCCGGGATTAACTCACCAAAGTTGGTGAGTTAAGCCTAGATTAACCCTGGATTTAAATACACTGAAAATTCCATTTCTAAGATTAATCTTATACCATGTCTTCACCGAGCACTAATCCTCGTTCAACATAAATCTTTATTAAATCCTCTACAAATCGCGCGATTTACCATACAAATTTAAATCCTCTCGGCAAGCGATTAAAAATAAATCCTCTCATAAATCCCATTCACCCTATTCACAAACCTATTTTCTGCACCTTTGCAACAGTTTGAGAATCAAAAAAGGAAACTGAAAATGTCTCTGTGCGACAGATCTGTCACAAGTACGTTTTCTATTGTGACTTTTACTGAGGAAATTGTTTTTCGCTCCTTGGAAACGACATCGCCACTCTCTTTTGAGAGCCCAAATGACAGATACACAGTTTTCGTGTCAAATTAATCCTGTATTTGTTCGATGGAGCCACTTTAGGATTTTTGTTTAATCGTCTCCCGCTTATCTTCTTTTAATCGTCGGTGGAGATATAGCATTAGTGTAACTCCGAAAATCGGATGATCTCACTTAAAAACTGGGTCTAAGTATTTCAAACGACGCGACGCGAAGTAGGTTAAATTTTATGTTAGGTTAGGTTGATAAATGCCCGTGTGACAGTTTTCACGGCTCACTTAGTTCAGCAGTTGGGTCTATTGTAAAAACGAAAAATCCAGGAGCATCTGTCTCAAAATGACTGGTTCCCTGGTCGGCGTTTGTTATCCAGGTTATTATTATTATTTAAGTTGGGTTTCGCACTGCGACCTGTATGGTCTAATGTGACCCTTACTAAGCCTTGGAGAAGTTTATGCTCAAAAGAGCTTCCCTCGGACTACAATTCATAAATACATTCTATCGAGACCATGTGCTCATATTTGGCCTTGGCTCATAGAACTTCTCTCGTCCAGTGTCACGTAGGAATCTGAGAATGAGAAGTGTGTCCAAGGTGGGTATCTCTCTGTCTGGTATCTGGTATTTTATCTTGCCCAGACATTTTATCCTTTTGTGGTTCAGGGTTCCACAGAATTGCAGGATGTGTTCCGGAGTTTTACTTACCTAATTGTAAAATCTGCAGGCGGGTTCCTCCGTAACACCAATTTTGCTTAAATATTCCCTAAGTTTACAATGCCCCGTTAGGAATCCTGTAAGGATACGTAAGTTATTTTTACAAAGCCGATGCATGCCTTGAATCTCTTCTGGTTGTAGTTTTATAGAAGCTTCTTAGCTTGCCTCAGACCTTGAAGGCTTTTCTTAACTCGGTTTAGCTTCTCCGTTTTCCTGAATTCTTCCCTAAGGTTATGGTCGGTCGAATTTCAAACACCTTTTTCTCTCTTTTCTCCAACATGCAAAAAGAATGGACAACAATTAGATGTATGCCAGATGTTTTTTGTTGTATATTCTTGCTGCTGGTTATGTCATTGCTTCCCTCCATACAGGCATAATGCTTACTGGGGGATAAGGTTTGGGTTTATGTGGAGAGTTTTAATGTTCCGTACTCATTAGCTTTTGTGTTGGTTAGAGAACTCATTTTCTCTTTTATCTCTTCTATGCTGGAATTCTTTCCGTTCGCGATGTCCTACGCATTTTAAGGGCAGTCATAACCCATTGATCGCGAGCTAATAAAAAATAAATGCATCCATTTGGGAACCTTCCTCAGCCCTAACGGCTAAACGAAACAAAAAGAAACCTAATCTTAAAGGCTCGAAGTGCCACTCTCTTGTAGATCCATCCGGATTTCTTTAAATAATCTTACGCGCTCCTTTAGATTTACATTGCTTAAGATCTTTGAGCTCATTGAAGACGTAAATGCCGACGGTGATTCGCCTAGAGCTGTTTAGAGCTGAAAAAGAAAAAGGAAGCAGCTGGCCGCTTAGCGGCGCCAAAAGGCTTTACTGGCTGAATGCACAAGCACATCGTCCACTCTTCATTGGTGCCTATCTAATGGCGAGGCCGGTGGAAGTTTCACAAACTGAACCAAACCAGTCCCCTGCATCCGGCACCGCCTGAATCCGGCAAGCAAAAAGAAACGAGTTTCTGGGGCTGACGTGGTGAGTGCCGACTGAGTATCTAAAGCCTTCATTTATCAAATCTTCTTCGTAAGAGGTTTACCCTGAGACTGTTTGCCGCACCCTTTTAGCGCAATCAGAAAGTCGTCACAAAGGTCTTCGATGCTGGTGTTCCGGTATCGAAGGGGTATCACAATTCACAATGGACCGCCCTTTAACTAAGTCTGTATCTGCTGAACAGCCACAGGCATCTAACCAACCCAAAAAGGCGAGCGGTACCTACTAACTTAGTTATCCGATCCCGAACGGCGAATTGAGAGGTTTTTCATAACAAATGATTCTCGAAGGGTTTGACAGATTTTCACGTATGTGAGAAACAACTTTTATTGTACCGGTGGGGATTCGAACCCGGGACCTTGTATACAGTTGTCTGACACACATAGCTGCACCCACAAAACCTGAGGTTCATGGCAGATCAAAACAGAATGATCTGGCTCATTTGTGAGATTAACCTAAGTTCAAGTCCGAAACTCGGCTGATTGTTCCCAAAAATATAAAATATAAACACAATAGATCACAATTTAGTAAGCTTTTTAAAGGTCCTTCCGTATTCACTTACAGCTAACGGCTAAGTTACATAAACGAGCGGAAACACGTGGCAACTCTCAATAAAATACAGGTTAACTGGAGAAGCTTGCATTTAATGCTAAGCTCCTTAGTCTAGCATTTTCTAAGATGCAAAGTTGCAAATGACTTATATGAATGGTGCTCAAGCTTGGGATTTGCTATAAAGGGCATAGGAACTTTATTTTGTTTCTTCGTCAAAACAAAGCATGAAATAACATTTATACTTACGCAATAATTGCCGCAACTGTTTGAAGAATACCGAATTAACATGAGCTCTTGGTGCTTTTTTGTCTTTCTTCTCATTTATCATGTACATTATTTGGTCTTCCGGGCGAGGTTTCCTAAAAATACAAGAAAATTACGATTGTTTAAAACTAATTTTGAAAAGTTGTGTAGGTAAATGCAAAGCGCAATTTTTTCTTAATTTAAAATATCTCTATGTTAATACGAACCCCTAAGAACTATGGTTTGTGAGATCAATGAAAATTATCATTGCATCGACATAAGTGCCGTCATTTTATCAGCTATCGTCAATGTGTAGCTAAGGTACTTACAAACAGACTGGTATTTCTTTTTTTATTTTTGTCCCAAATTGCTTTGAGAAAGGCTTTCAGTGTCAATGCAATGACGAATGTTTACATGTATGTAAATGCAGCGAAATTTGATATTGAAACGCGTACCCAATTACTTTTGATCACAATGTAAGTTAGTTTTATTTGGAATGTTCTGTAAGCATGGAATATTTAAAGCTGCTTGCAATACACGCTATTCTCAATGCCAAATTCCGTCAAAGGCAATTTATAAACACTTTAGCCTTATGCCAAGAATGCACTGACAAAGGAATCAAATGATCATTGCATTGATGAAGTGCCAAATACATTTTACACAATGCGACTGCCCGAAGGGTGTTAATTGCATTTAATACTCCGATACTACTCCATTGCTATTGTCAGTGACTCGAGTCAAGTCAAGTCATATCGTCAATGAAATGACTCATTTGCAAAAGCTTAGATCAACCTTTAACTTCCAGACCATACACGCTAACAATATAGCAATACAATAATGCACTGTCTAAAAGCTTATCTAACCAAAATATGTCAAAAGTATGCAACCGAATGATACTCCTTTAGGTGCATTGTGTGATATACTCGTTATCCGGAGAGTTAGAAACTAGTTTAAAAAATAATCATCTATAATTTGCCACAAGCCCTTCATTATAATTTTTTTTTACCAGTGTTTCTTTTGTGCAAACTTTACTGTTGAACGCGTGCTTGTGCATCAATCGCAGGCTTAAATCATGCTAGTCATAGCTTGTTAAATCGTTTCTTTATGTTAGCATCACGACAAATTACAAGCTTTTTTCATTACTTTATCAAATCTGACGTAAAGTGGAGTAGATAGACTCTTGCTCTCTCTAAGTGCATGCATAGCAAAATCAACTGATTTTATGGAGTTGTTGACTAATTATACTAAGCACCTTTACTTTTTTATCTCTGAATCCCGTTTTGTATTCATTTTTATTTTTATTTGAAACAAATTTCTCATAAAAAAGGTTTTAAAAAAATTATTATAAAGCTTTAATTATATGCAATTATAGTCATCTACTTTATTATTGAACTTGGCCTAAACTTGGTTCAACACTTGCCGCAACAAGTTTTTAAAAAAAGTAGAACACTTAACAAAAGGCAATGAGTATTTAATAACTTGCTTCAATTTAAAAAAAAAAAACGACTTATTGTTTTTTTTTTTGCGAATCTACAAAAAAACTGAAAAAAAGTCCTAAGCCCGTTTCATGTTCAGCTCATATTCTGCTTTAATTTACGCTCTACAAAGGTTGGATTGGGTCTTGGGTGAATCGAGTATGGTTGGAATGGTTGGAATCGAGTATAAAGGTTCCAGATTTTTAACAGATTTTAGCAACCACCAAAAAACGAGAGCGGGTTCTAATGCTGCTTTCAAAATTCAGCTTTTTTGAAAAAAAAATCTGCTTGCAAAATTGTACTTATCAAATTTTTGACTTAATCTGACTTAAATTCAGTTAATTTTGTTTTTTAAGCAAATTTTTGATTTTTTTTGAAAAAAAAAATAATAAAAAAAACAAGTGGGAAAGTGCAACAGTGGGTATGCAAAAGCTTTAATCCATCTACGACGGATTGCAAAATACCCGACCATACCAAAAGGAAAACTGTTATGCTTTAAAAAAGTGGGCGGGATATAAGAATATAACGTAGAATGCTTTGTACTAGGTGGTTGCATATATTTCGGCGTAAAACTCCGCCTGTTTAACTAAAAAAAATCACTTTTTTTGAACGCCACGCCCACAAAAGTGGGCGGAGGCACATGCAATATATACATAAAAGTTAGAAAATGCTAATATCTACAGCTTTTGTCATACAATTTTTTGTCAAATTTCATATATATTTATTGAAAAACAGTCATTTTAAGTTAAAATCCCTTAAAAAGTGGGCGCAGTCAAATGAAAAAGCTAAAATTTTTTGTCTACCTTAAAGACAATTATAAGGCAATGCTACGTACCAAAAATGAATGCGCTAGCGCCATTGTAACATAGCTAAAATTTGCAAAATGTATTTTTTTAAATTAGAGATGGTCGCACATACAGGCCTGTAGTGGGCGTGTCTGTGGGCGGATTCAGCTCATTTTCAAACTTGATCTGAAGGACTGGACTTCCAACCAACCCACAAAATTTCAGCTCTCTGCCTTAAAATTTAAGGCCTAAAAGTTGTTTACATACGGACGGACGGACGGACGGACATGGCTTAATCGATTCTGCTGTCGGTCCCATTCATATCTCTTAAAGGTCTTAGGGGTCTACGGTGATTATTTCACTGCGTTACAAACTATACATCAAACTTAATGTACCCTGGGTCGGGTATAATAAATAAAGTGGATGGCGTAGCAGCTCGAGGTGAACTAGGGCCAACTTCTCCACAATTCGAACGGCACTTTGAAAAGTTTTTCAAGACAAATGATACTTTCGGATGGCTTGTCCCTCGCGGAGGTGGGCCAGTGTAAAAGAACGAGTTTTTTTTTCAGGTGTCAATCGGCGTTTTTCTTTTTTCGTTCAGAGCAGAGCTCAACTATCAAACAAAAATTTGTGTTTCTTTTTGTGCTCAGAGTAATCAGAGCTCGAGATTTGTATTTCTTTTTTCGCTCAGAGCATAATCAGAGCGCGTTCAATGTGCTCGGAATAATTTGACCGAGAATTCTGAGCTAATGGCTGAGCACAGCGAAATGACAGCTGAATTTTGAAAAAAAAATGTAAAAGCGGAAGTTTGTAGTTTTAAGACCGAGTAAAAGTGTTAATGAACTTTGGTTCGGTGAAATAATATTTATTTTCGGCTCGTAACAATATTTTGCCAATTTTTTCTTTCATATTGCATTCTGACAGATAACCCAAAAATGTGCGCAAATGCGTTACAAAGTAGGAACAGAGCACGCTCAGAGTGTTCGAGTTCTGTTCAGTGCTTCACTCTGAACTGCGAGAGAGCATTTCAAACTGTTTGTTTGTTTTTCTATGTCATAATGATAATTGCTTTGCTCCTGAAAATAAATCACATTTGAGCAGCCTCGGCAGAACAACTTGATCTATTGCCTATTTTTTCTATGACAAAGGACAGTTAAGAGGGTCAATAATTTCGAGGGGCGTAGATTCCGCTTTAACCTTATTTACGAAGCACTGAAAAACTACTCGCTTCGCTGGGTTAACTCCAGATTCGTTTTGTTCCGGAGTAACTGGTCTAGGATTTATTCGGACTTAAGCAAGCAGCTGTGAAAAACACGCCCATTGGAATATAGGCTTATAGGAATTTTGTATTGCCCAAGAGATAATTCTTATTAGCCCCTAATATCGGGCAGGTTAATATCTGCTGTTTTTTTCAAACTTAAAACTAAAAAAAAAAAAACTAACTGGTGCTAAAAAATTAGAGGAGCCATGATTAAACCTTTAACAGCTAGACGTGCTATTTATTATTACAAAATGGAACAGACGTGACATTTTTTTCTCAAGACAAATTTTGTCTTTCATGGCAAATGGTATTCTCGAAGAGTTTGTCAGACCTCAATTGCCATGAAAGAAAACAAACTTGTATTGACTCCGTCGGGATTCAAACCCTGCACCTGGTGCACAGTAGTCACACACTTAACACTCTACCCACACTTTTTTTAACCGGTCGGAATTCGAACCCGGGACCTGGTGCACAAAAGTCCGACACAATTACGACTTACACAACGGCGCCCACAGTTTTTTCTAGGAAGTTTATCCTTCATGATTAATTCCTAGAATTAGAAAAACTGTTTCTAAATTTTTTACCCAAGATAAAGAGCAGCTCTCACGTGTCACGTCCATTAGGGAAGTATTGACAATGTTAATCTTTAATAAAGACTTTTGAGTTCTGGTTAGATAGCCCCAAAACAACATTAAGACTGATTTTAGTATTTCTCAGCTAACAGAGACGATTAGCCCTTAAATTGAAAGCAGGTAGCTTCTGATTTGATTGCTGAAAGTGAGTGCAAGTTAATGCAAGCCTGTTGGAATGCTTTATGAGTGTACGAGTTAGTACCAGCCTGTTATAATGCCGAAAGAAGATTTAGCCTAATATGGAGGCAGTGCTAATAGGCACTTTGCGAAGTTTTACAAGGAAAGTGATACTCTCGGAGGGGAGGGCTTGTCAGACCCTCGCGGAGGTGGGGACCCTGAAAAGAACGAGTTTTTTTTCAGGTGACGATGGCAGGATTCGAATCCAGACCTCTGCCGTAGTAAGCACACACACTAACCACTACGCTACAGCACCCCAAAGGTATACCCTTAGACTATTATTAGGTTCATTGAGATACCACTTTTTAGTTAGACTGGAATGCCAGCCCGGGGATCTATGATGATGACTTCCAAGTTTGTTAGAGGCAACTATACTTTCGGTGGAAGCCTGTTCCGAAGGTGTAATAGTTAGTGTAAGAGTGTTGAGGGAGAAGATAACCGTTTTGATGTGAACCACTGCCAGCAAAGCAATGGGGGCTTGCCCCAAGTAGGGCAACCTCATGGGTGCTAGCTCGTGACAACTGGCACCCATGTAATAATTTCCCTTGAGATAGGTTTGGTTGGTATGAATCAATACCAGAGGCAATAAATTGAAGGCAGGGCCAGCCGCTTTCGGTGTAAGCCCATACTTCAACAACATAATTGAAGACAAGTTGGGAGTATTCTTAGATGAGAGGACAGACAAAGGCAATCGATTTCGGTGTTAGCCCATACCTCATTATTCTTACTAATTCTTTTCTTGTGGGAGAGGTAGGCGAAACCGGTTGCGGAATGTACCCTCCCAACAAAGTTATGTTGTTGTAACCAGTGAGAAACATTCTTAAGAGAGAAAGAAGCTAAGAGCGAGTAACCACTTTTGGCGACTCAGGTGAGAATTTGCCTCTGGGAATGGAAAATAAAGGGGTAACCGATATGATATGAACCCGTACCAAGGGTGAGTCCGTACTAGACCGGGAGATTTGGCGTTTGTTCCCGTGTGGAATAAGGAAAGGAGTATGTGGTTCGACATTTATGCGTTGAACCAATTTGACGCGATGATAAAACTTATTATATTCTTTAAGTCTAGTCTTGCTAAATCATTTAAATTTGCCAAGAAATATTCACTTAGGGTATTCGTTCTAAAGGTTGATAGAGCAAGACAGTAACACAGAAAACAAACCATGGTACCTTCTCCTTCCAAATTCTGCAGAAATCGTTGAAGGGAGTACATCTTCTGGCATGTCTCCCTACCAAACAATGGCCCGTAAGGCCCCCAACTATCATTCCAAGAGTCAAACTATACTACAGGAAATGACTCTTCTTGTTTTCATTCGACCGCTCTGACCAGGGTTGTTTGGAAAAGAGACACTTGCTTATGTTGTTCCACCTGTTGTTGGGCATTGTGATGGTTTCGGTGTGGTTAAACTTCAACGGATTTACGAATTCTGCCGGTTCCGTTGCAGTAATCGGAAGGTGCTGACTTTAGCTAGGTTGACAGCTCTGCAGTTAACCTGGAATAATCCTATAGCCTGGAACCCAGCACAGGAATATGTCACATAGCTTTCGCAACAAACGAAAAATCCAGAAGTGTATGTCTCAAAATTAGCGGCTTCCTGGTCGGCGTCTATTACCCAGGTTAGAGTCGGCGGAATACAAAAAACCTTTTTCTCTTCCAATATGCAAATAGAATGGACAACAATAAGATGCATGCCAGATGTTTTTATGAAATATTCTGCTGGTTTTACTATTGATTTTCTCCGTAAAGGCATAACACTTGCGGGGGTAAAGTTTGGTGTTTCTGTGCAGAGGTTTCTTGTTTGGCTCTTCAGCGTTTGTGTTGGATCGAGAATCACTTTTTTTCTCTATACCTATTGGACCGAGAATCTTTTCTATCCCCAAATTCTTTCCAAACGGGATGTGCTACGCATTTTAAAGGTAATCATATCGCCTCGATCACGAGCATATTATAAAAAAAAAGCTTTACCAACTTGGATCGTATCTACCGTTGCCGATTTAAAGGGTTTGATTGCATCTTGGCTGTCGAAAATAAATGCCTACACGTAACGCATATGAGGCGCGATTTCTCCGCATATGAGACAACTGGTGGTATGGGGTGATCCAGCAAGCCCTATTTATTTTTTTTAATTATAAAAAAAAAGTATTTTTGAAGTTTTAATATCTACTCAATTACGTCAAAAATATAAAATACAAGGAACGCCCGAAATATGGAACCGAATCAATGGCCTGATTTGCTCAAGCAAAACGCTTCTTCCTAAAGATTGCTTATTTCTTTACCACAAAGGCTTATGCCATTCTGTGCTTGCTTGATTGGATAAGCTTTACGTAAGTCCAAGTTGATAACTTCAAGGAATTCGTCTAACATCATGGTATCAAAAAGAAAAGAAGATAAATCTTTCAGTTTTACCAAACAAAAAAAGCAATTTGCTATCGAAAACTGGCTTCGTTGAAACTGGTCGCCATGATGAAGACACAATAATTGGAATATTGATTGAATCAAAAAAGAATTTGATGAATAAAAGTCGAGATATGTACATATTTTTTTTTAATTCTTAAAACTATTCGCGTGCATTTAAAGTCGCAAAATTCTGAAGGCCTTTCCCATTGTCGTGGTGTATTGCTTTAAAAATTTTATAGACTCACCCCACTTTCATTCAGTGAGTGTGTGTAATATATATTCATTATTATACAGAACACAATACACATTCGCAAAAACCTAAATACAAAAAAAACTGATAACTACAAGTGCAATTTACACGAGTTTAACAGCATTTCTCATGGCAAAATAAAAACAAAATTGTATAATCGCATATTGTATCTGTGTATCTGTAGAATCATCATGAATTAGTAAATTATATCAAATTAAAAGAAACAATAAATTAACATGTGTTTTTTCGAGGCTCAGTGATCTTTGATCTTGTCGGGTTTTAAATTTTGTCGATTTTGCCGATTGTGTTTCCGCTTGGAAATCACCGATACATTTGGGCAGCGAAATAAAAGATAAAAAGTGAAAATATCGCGCGATAGCTTTGCTAATAGCATATCGCGTTTTGCCATAAACCCCGCAGGCTAGATGCTGCCCATATGGAGTAAAACTGAACTTTGAATTGTGTATTCAGCAGACATTTTTGATTAGATGCGTTGTCGACCATCCATCAGGCTCATTGTTGGCATACACAATAGGTGTAACTTCTAAAGGCAAATAATTTTCGCTACAGGTTTACTCTGTTATCGCTCAAAGCAGTCCAAAACTAGAACGCATTTGTGTGAACTCGGCGGGTTCGATTGTAATTTCATTGGTCTTATCTAGGTTAATTTCAAACGTGAGATTGTGTGTTTCGATATTTTCCAAAGGTGCACGATAATAGTGTCGTGCAATTGGCTAATGAAAGTCATTTATAGCACTGAGAATGGACGAAGGTTTAAAGGTCTTTGCAATGTCTGGAGGGCGGTATCGCTTTCGAACTTATTTTCGCAATTCATTGCGCGGTAAACATTGAAATGCCCCTTTGAAGAAATTGCAACCGATAAGCGAAGTACGAGCACACTGCACTGTTATTGGCTTTTCCCAATTATAGACTCTAGATCTCTTATCTGCAACAGAATGACTGGGTTTCTAGTTAAAAAAAAGTGCCTTGATAAAAAGTTTACAAAACCGCAGACTTATTGTTCTGCTCAAAGTCTACCCTAGCTGGCGTGATTAAGCTTCTAGACGCTGATAGAGTGTAGGAACTAACCTATTTTTGCAACGGACTCCAACCTTAATAAATGTGAAATGTCAATACATTCTGAGTGAAAATAAGGCACGCATTTCTCGTCTGGTTATCCGGAAATGTATATTTAATTTGAATGTCAATCGTTTATATGTATTTCCATAGTAGTTCCAAAAAATGCAGGTTTTGTTCTTTATATGGAAATATTTTAGCCAAATAGTTTAGCCAAATTAATTTTATTTAGACAACTTTGCATAGTTTTATGGTAAACCAAATGTCACATTGCTAAAAAAAAAATTGAAACATATGCACTCGTGTATCTCCTTGGACAATAGTATGATTCCGAAAAATTTAGAGAAAACATGCAAAAGCAAGAACAATGTTAAAAATCAACAACAATGTTTAAGCAAAAAATTTATTCAGAAATCTTCGTGTCAATGTAAATAAATAAATAGCGCAACGACTCAGAATAAGACAAGAACTAGCTTTAAAGCTAAACGCAGGGTTTCAAAAGTGGCTAATTAGTCATTTTTGTTTTTTGGCGCAGTCGACATCATGTTGACTGTCGGCTCGCTGAGGTTTCTAATGACACTTACGAACATAGTTTTGGCTATTGAGCTTAATATAAGCTTTTTTGATTGAAAAGATTCTATCTGACGTGTCTTTATTATTTGGCGCAGTCGGCACTATTTCGACAGTGGCATATAATGACATAATTTATGTCTCTGTTTAGTGTATTTGAAAATTTGTTATTATTTTATTTATTTTATGGTTTTT
Organism: Neoascia interrupta; assembly: GCA_947623515.1. Classification (NCBI taxonomy): domain Eukaryota; kingdom Metazoa; phylum Arthropoda; class Insecta; order Diptera; family Syrphidae; genus Neoascia; species Neoascia interrupta. The sequence goes on from OX392463.1 coordinate 39,227,563, forward strand.
TTTTGGCGCAGTCGCAATTATGTTGATTGTCGACTCGTTGAGGGTCCTGACGACACACTATGAAACACAGTTTTTGATAATAAGCGTAGTCTAAGCTTTTCTGATGCAGTCCGGTTTGGACCTGGACCAGCTCTGTCTCCAGCGAAATTGGCTGAGGTCACTTTCCACTTGCGTGCGTTACTACTGCGTCTCAGTGCCCTTCTACTGCGCTATTCCTGTGGGCTTGATTGAAAGATTTTCCGGGCCGGGGCGTACGCGTAAGGATTCCTTTTTTTTAATTAGGCGTTTTATTATTTTACTTATTTTATAGTTTCTTGGCACTTAGATTTCTGATGATGCACTATAAGTCATAGTTTTTGATATTTCTCGAAGTTTTTTGAATAAGAAGATTTTGCCTGAAGTGTCTTGATAATTTGGCGCTGTTTTATTCGACAGTTTTATTTATTTGGTTTAGTTTTACTTTCCTGATTGCCGATGCGCTACGTTTTCTGGTACGACATTCTTTTTAACAAGTCTTGGTTACATGACGAGGCCCAAATGACCTTTATTATCAATGCACTGATATTTAAAAGGATACAAACTGGTTTTGATATTTTGGTTGTCAAAACTTTTCTGCTTTCCGACACGTTACGGTTGTTCATGTGAAATTCAATTTAATGAATCCTGATTACTTACTTAAATAAAGTGACGGTACAGCCCGGGGTAGATTTAGGCCCTAACCAACAAGCTTTGCGAGCCAGATTTGACTCCAGCCAACCGTCTTCAGTTTTGCAGGCGAAGTTTTCTCACAGTACACTTGCGTGTGCCGCCTGAGTCTCGCTGATTCGAGGCTATTTCAGGGCAGGGCTTACGCATTTATGTATCTGATTTAACATAAGTTTAGTTTAGTTCTTTTTTGTTTAGTTTAATTATTTAATTCATAAAAAGTAGGTTGATACATTACAAAAGATTTACAAGTCTTTATGGGTTTGGTCGGTATTGACCGTCTACCAGATTGACATTTAGGATTCCTACATAAAATATAGCTTAAATCAATATTCATTACTAAAAGATTATACAAATACAGGTTTTTTCTGACTTGCTTGCTTAAGGTGGCGCTACAGTCCGGGGTTGACCTGGGCCTCAGCCAACAAGCCTCGCCAGCCAGCTCTGTCTCTAGCTAGCCGTCTCCAGTTTCGCACGCGAAGTTGGCTGAGGTCCCCTTCCACCTGAGTCTCGGTGCTCCTCTACCACGCCGTCCCTGCGGTGTGGATTCGAAGATTTTCCGGGCCTGGGCGTTAGTGTCCATCCGCTCTAGATGACCCAGCCATCGTAGACGTTGTGTTTTGACTCTTTTGGCTAGGTCGGTATCGCTGTACAGCCCGTACAGTTCGATGTTATATCTCCTCCTCCACTCTCCGTCTATGCAGACGGGACCGTAAATCGTCCGAAGAATTTTCCTCTCGAAGCAGCCTAAAGTGTTTTCATCCGCCTTTGACAGGGTCCACGCTTCTGCACCGTAAAGCAGGACTGGGATGATGAGGGTCTTATACATGGACACTTTAGTTGCTCGAGAGAGGGCTTTGCTACTCAATTGCCTTCTTAGCCCAAAGAAACAGCGATTGGCAAGAGTTATCCTTCGTTTGATTTCAGCGCTGGTGTCATTGTCTGAATTGATAGCGGAACCCAGGTAGACAAAGTCCCTAACTACCTCAAAGTTATAGCTGTCGATGGTGATGTTTTGTCCAAGACGTCGGTGTTGGGTGTCTTTTCTTGATGACAGCATATACCTGGTTTTGCCCTCATTGACTGCTAAACACATATTCGCCGCTTCCGTCCCAATACTCACGAAGGCTTCACTGACATCACGCTTTGTTCTACCGATTATGTCAATGTCGTCTGCGTATGCGAGTAGTTGAACGGACTTTTGAAAGATTGTACCTCTGGTGTTGGCGCGAGAGTTCTGCACAATTCTCTCAAGAATGATGTTAAAGAAGTCACATGACAGCGCGTCGCCTTGTCTAAATCCTTTTTTTATATCAAAGGGGTCGGTGAGGTTTTTGCCGACCTTGACGGTACAGCGTGAGTTTTCCATCGTCATGCTGCACAGACTGACGAGTTTAGCAGGGATGCCAAAACTAGACATTGCGCTATATAGCTCGTCTCTATAGATGCTGTCATACCCGGCCTTGAAATCGATGAAGAGGTGGTGTGTATCGATTTGGAATTCCTGGGTTTTCTCCAAGATCTGCCGCAGTGTGAATATTTGATCGATGGTGGACTTTCCTGGCCTAAAGCCACACTGATATGTGCCTATCAGATTGTTGACAAACGGCTTCAGGCGTTCACACAGTACAGCAGAAAAGATCTTGTATGCGATGTTAAGAAGACTTATGCCTCTGTAGTTGGCACAACTCAGAGGGTCTCCTTTCTTCAGGATCGGGCAAACAATGCTGAGGTTCCATTCGTCGGGCATGCTTTCTTCCGACCATATCTTGCAGATGAGCTGGTGCATGCTCCCAACCAGCTCATCGCCAGCGGATTTAAAAAGTTCGGCAGCTAGGCCGTCTGCTCCGGCTGCTTTGTTGCACTTGAGCTTAGACACAGCTGCTTTCACCTCCTCCAGGTCGGGTGGGCGGTATCGTTCGTATGCTTCGTCGGTAACGTCTTCGCCCGGGTTGAATGGTTCGTTCTGCCTGACAGCGGTATTTGGTTCGTCCTCGCCGTTATACAGTCTGCAGAAGTGGTCTTTCCAAATCCTCAGCACCGACTGCGATTCTACAACGATGTTCCCTTGATGGTCTTTACAGGCTTCAGTTCGAAGTTTATACCCTTGGCAGGACCTTTTGATCCTTTGGTAAAACTTTCTAACCTCATTCCTGTTGTACCATCTCTCTATCTCTTCAACCGCGCGCTTCTCGTGCTCTCTCTTTTTCCTTCGGAGAAGCCGGTGTTCCTCTCTCGTAGAGCTCGCGAGCAGCTCTAGTCCTTCTGTGCAGCGCCGCTATGTATGCTTCCTGTTTAGCTGCATGTGCTTGCCGGCATTCATCGACAAACCAGGGGTTTCGTTGTGGTCGCCGTGTGAAACCCAGCACTTCAGAGGCGGCGTCTCTGATGGCATTTTGGCAGTGTTGCCACTGGCTATCAATACTTGATGCTGGTTGCATAGGACTTCGTAGAAAGTTTTGAGAGACTCGGTTGGAGAAGGACCTGGCGATCTCTTGCGATTGTAGTCGGCCGACGTCAAACTTCCTCACAGTATTTCCATTACTTGGCGCTGGTCGGGATATCCGCAGCCGTACCTTGGCTACAACAAGGTAGTGATCCGAGTCAATGTTGGCCCCTCGGAAAGTTCGGACATCAATGATACTGGAGGAGTGCCTTGCGTCGATCGCAATATGGTCAATCTGGTTGACGGTTGATTGATCGGGAGATCTCCATGTCCCTTTGTGGATATTGAGATGCGGGAACTCTGTACTAGCTACCACAACGTGTCGCCCCCCAGCAAAGTCGATCAGCCTGAATCCGTTATCGGAGTTCGTGTCGTGTTTTTTCTGACTGTATTTTGCTATTTGTTTTAGTAGAACTTTGGCACTTGTCTACGCGCTCGAGCTTCTGGTGAAAAGTCAAAATCGTCTGACGAGTCGAAAATAACTGGATTGTGTTACATAAGAGGCTTCATACATCTTGGTTTTGATTATTTGACGTTATCAAAGCTATTCTTGGCCCCAACGCCAAGCTTTCTGGTGAAAAAGACCACTTCTTAAAAGACTAGTCTTGATTATTTGGTGCAGTTAGCATTATATCGAATGACGGCGAATTAAGGTTCCTCATTAGACTATTTGGTTATTTGCTTTAGTTGAAATTTCATTATTTTTCGTGCGAAACTCTTTTTGACAAGTCTTGACTATTTTTGCTTGTATATATTTACTTATACTTTATTAAGCCATTTAACTGTCTTGAATTAGATTTATTACTGAATGCACACACTTTTCACAAGTCTAGGCTATTTGGCGCAGTCGAAAATATCTTCATTGTTAAAGTACTGAGATTTCTGATTTTGGTTAAATAACATTTTTCTGTTTGCTAATTGAGCCATAGATTCTGGTAAGAATTTATTTTGCGAGTTTTGGTTATTTGGCGCAGTTGAATTTATATTCATTTTCTTCTCACCAAGATTTCTGATGAGCCATTTTACATATGTCAGATATGTTTGAGTTTTCGTAACATGGTCAAACTTTTCTGATTTCCGATACGTGAAAAATCTCTCTGACAAGTCTTGATTATTAGGCGCAGTCGATGACATTTTGACTATGAGAGCATATATTCAGATTTGATATTACTTTTATATCAATTATGTTTATTTGGTTTAGTAAAACTTTCCGGATTGTCGACGAGCTTAACTTTCTGGTGCACATTTTTATTATGTGAGTTTTTCTTATTTGGCGCAGTCTACATGTCTCAGTTTTGGCTATTTGGCATAGTAAAACCGCCCGACTGCTGACGATAGATTTCTGGTAGAAAATGATATGATATAAGGAGTGTTGGTTGTTAACCGAAGGTAGAAATGTTGCCTCATAAAACATAATTTCTGATTGATAAGCGTAGTTAGATTCATACTTGAAAGGTTTTATCAATCTTGCATGTTTCCTTTGGCGTTAAAAAACAAGAAATCCATTTAAGTCTTATAAAGTCGTGATTGCTTAATTATGGTTAGTTAAAAGCCTTGAAACCAATAAATTGAATCGGGTAACCGATAGCCTCTACAGTTTCAGTTAGTGGGTACATCTTATGGGCTTCGTTTAAAAAGAGTTCAACCCGGCCCTTACAAGGTATCCGTCAAGAAGGTGCATAAGTAAGGTGCTGTGCGCAGTGCAAACTACCTCAAAGAATTACTAAAAAAACACTTTACGCACAACTTTTCTTCAATGACTTTCTTCATGGACTTTGAAAGTCCATTCGCCAAGTTGCCAAGAAATCGGAGTAATAGTCCGTTTTTCAATCTACTACGCCCACTCATAAAATGACTTGTCAAAATTATCTTTCGCCAAAAACGAACTTTACCTTTAAGCTGATAAGACTACCCTTATCTGAGTTGTTTCTATCAAAGCTTATCAAAAACAACTGATTCTGCGATATGATACCAAATATTTCCCCCTTCACTTTAAAATAGCAAATTTCAAAAGTTACCGCATGGAAACTAGCCCGCGAAAAAAATTTAAATACACCCGCAAAACAGAAGCCGATTTGTTGTGCTTACCTACATATTTTGAATAGCTGGGTAGGTACTTAGATTTCCCATTAAAAATCTGCCAAGATCGCTTGTTGTAGCTCGGCAGCGATAACGATCAAAGTTCGTGGGCTTGCCTTGATGTGCTCAAGAAATTTTTTGTGTACATTGAGGTTTGCATTTGGGTGAGACTAGGTATATCTACGCATCTATCTACAAGTATAAATCTTTGATATACGATCAAAAACAAACATCGCATCTCTATGCGGTGTGAGTGGCTGTAGGAAAGCAATTTGCCTATCAGGAATGCGAGTTGAAAACAAATGATTAATTAGTTGCCTCTTTGGAAACATTTACGATAGACGCGTTGGTATTACTATTATTCATTAACATTTGTTTATGAGTCTTGTGTAGGTATATGAATATTTGGTAATACACCTTACACCCATGATGCCTGGAGGCAAAAAAAAAATACTTTTTTACCCTACACGAAGGTTTTGATTGCGATAATGCATAAAGATGCTTCAATCTTACTATGTAGGTTTGAGGGCCTCAAAACAACCATGAAATTATGTGAAAGTTTTGAAAGCTACACAACGAGTTTAGGGCTCGACTGAAGTGACGTAAAATCTTGGCTAGGTTATTAATTATAAGATGAATGTCTGCAGTATTTTAACCAAAATGATTTGTTGGCTTTTCCTTAGGTCTGTTAACTTTAAGTCCCAGAAAGGAAATGTATTATTGAGAAAAGTTGAGGCAATAAAACCAACCCTTGGAGCCTTGAAGAGTCTTGAGCCTGGAAGATGTTTATGTTTTTGGTACATCGAGTGGAAGAAGCCGCGGGCGGTATGATTTAACCACCCATTGAAATTTGTGTATCTATGATCCATTATTCCGATCCTTTGCCATACAAACTCAAGTGGGGTGTAACGATAGATCGCCTCCAAGTTCGGTGCACCCTGGGAAACTTTCTAAATGATCTATCGCAACAAGACTGCCACACGATCAAACTACATCCACCGATCTCCTGGCAGGTACAATACAAGAGAAACACAAAGCCATTCCTTAGAAATAAGTACTCCCAAGAGCTTCTTAACAAAGAGAATCGAAAACTCCGTTCGCATTATTTAACTCAACATTGAAGGTAACCTAAATGCGTGTCTTGCAAGAATTCTTAAGGACAATGCCATTGATGTTGCGGTAATCATACATCCTCTGAAGCTTTATTCCAAAACTGATGAAAAATACACGGGTACCCAGACATTGGAGTGCTTTACCACCGTGTAACCTACATTTGCAAAGCTGCCTAGACAACGTGCTCTCCATCACCGTAGACATAGCAGGCATACAAATAACCAATATTTACAAAAAAAAAACATCATAGCCCTCGTCACGAAACGTATTACCAGCCTTCGATCACCCAGCTGTCTATACACGGGCGGCATGGACAGTCATATCATGCTTGATGAAAACAGCCACGAAGGGACTCAAATGGCCCTTAACTATTAGAATGGTGCAAAATAAAGAAGCTACACTGGTCTTTGATGCTAAGTACTTTGGTTCTTTTCATTTCAGGCAGTGGCGGAAGGCCTACAACGTCGACCTTACATTCGTAAGCTGCATCCAAGACAAGAGCACTTTTTAAGAATCTCCCAAATTTCTTGCTAACTTGTCGCATGGCCAACATAGGCTTATTGCCATTGAAATCGGCATCCAAATTCCTGTTATTGAACCTGTAGCCAAACCAAGATGGAATTTTAACAAAGCCCGCTGGGGAAATTCCCCGAAAGATCTAGACGCCAATTTAAGATGTCTCCACCCGAAATCTTACAACTAGATCTACAATCAACTTGTTGGCACCATTCTTTACACCGCTAAAAAAAACATATTCCGAGAGGCTAACGGAAAGAATACATCCCTTGGTGGTCCATGGAAAGCGAGCGTCTTTACAAAGAGTTTGTGGCACACGGTGAATACCTAAACTATTGCGGACGCGTTAATCTATTCGCTCGACATGGCTCGCAGAAGGAAATGGCATCAAATAGTTGCAAACACCAGCTTCGTCCATTTCAGTCGTTAGGTTTAGAGTCTTCTTCGGGAACTTTGGGATAGTTCAACAGTGGCCGCTCAGGATAAAGTTAAACTTTCAAAGGCTCCTCCTGATAAAACAGAAAGCAAACTAAGAAAGGTTTAAGCTGATGCTTAAACGAAAGTCACGCATGCGCTGCCGGAATTTTTATGTCCATTCAGCCTCGAAAAAATCGAAGTCGCAGCTGGTAAGCTTAAGGGAGGCAAGGTCGCTGGATTAGTATATTCCCTGCATTTATCCTACACAGTGTGGTTCATTTTGGCATATGGCTCGCACTCTTTTTCTCAGTAAACTCCGGACAATTTCCGGCACAACTTAAAGGATCAAAGCTAATCGCCTTAGTAAAACCTAGCAAGCCCAACGACCTATTGCACTACTTAGCATCGTGTAAGACGACGGCACTCTGAGCTTCTTCCAGCCAGCGCCGGTTTATTTCTGTTTTCGTTTTTAGGTGTTAAGTTCCAAGTGGACCCAACTGCTGGTCCAAGTGTGCCGTGACTATTGTCACAAGGGCATTCATCAACCCAACCTGTAGCCTAGCATTGTGTACAAAATTTTCGAACCGATGAAATACAACAGAATTATCAACCAGCCATCAACCCTGTAGTACCTTACCTACAGAACAGACCTGACCGAAACAAGTTCATGGTGCTTACGACACATACTGAAGCCGGCTATTAGGTGACATTTATCCGATCCGCATACGACACAGGTTGGAGCGATGGATTAATTCTGAAGCCCCTACAAGTAGTTTCCTGATGAAAGACAACTACGATACTTAACAACATGCTCTGTGACAGGTCATTTCAGGTCCTCCTTAACGAAGCACAAAGCCCACGCAGGAAACCTAACAAGGGACTCCCTCAAGGTTCAGTCTTGGCTACGCTGCTTTTTAGCGTATACACCTATGACCTTCCATGGACTCTTTCACGAAAGTCTATGGATATCAACGGAGGCAACCCTCAAGAACAACTTGGCCAGCCTAAGTACGTATTTTAAAAGTGAAGAGTTATATAGGTGGTGGGATCAGGTAAAGAACCTCTCTGAGTCCCACCTGGGCATTGCGCCGGAGTCTCTTGAGTTGGTGGCGGAGGATCGAGAAAGATGGAAGGACCATTTAGCCACCCTCGCTCCACGACCCTTTTAAAGGATAAGCGGTATCCGAAAATGATGATGATGATGAAGAGTTATATCTGTTCATCTAAACAAGTAACTTACTAATGGAAAACTTTCGGTGTTTTTCAAGAATGTTCAGCTAAACCACAAGTTACAAGTTAATTTGAACCGTACAAATTTTAAGCCACACCTGTCTAAAACAGCAGCAAAGCTGTAAACCCACAAGAACGTCATCCCAAAGCTAGCCTCAACACATGGGTAGCTCCAAAGCACTACGCTACGCGACTATGGGAATTGTTTTCTTCATTGGTGGGATATTGCACACCCGGCTGGCTTTATAGTGCCTACACATACACAAAGAAAACGTACATCTCTGGTGCAATCAGCCATACCCCAACGAGACTCCTCCCAGTGCTCAGGTACATACTCCCAGCGCCAACAAGACTCCGGCAACAAAATGTCCTTCATCGCGAATACAGAAAAATTAAAGCAAAACCGCTTCCTACCTACCGATACATAACGATTCTTTTCTTTTTATAATTTGCTCCCGTTAAAGGGATTATGACTATCCTTGTAATGAGTTAACATAAAGCGAGCGGAAGGGATCAGAAGAGAGACAGGAGAGGTACTGGTGCACTCTAGTTTTAAATAACTGAGGACTGTGTACAGTCCCCAGACACTATAAACACCACCTGAGGAAGTCTGTTCCACATCCGTGATGTTCTGCTAATGAAAGAATTCCAATATTGCGCGTTCGTCCGAAATTAGGCGTAAGGGTGTATTGATGGGCATTCCTTCTTTCGCAGGTATTGCAGCTAATTTATTTCAGGGGCAGAATGCAGCTGATAAGGCAAACTCACTGGAGCACGCTTTATAGAAGTAACGATAAAACAATGAAAGACAATAAACATTGCGACAGTATTCCAAGGAGTCAAAGGACTCCGCAATGCTAAAGTTACCCGATAGATTTAACTCACGTTTTTGGATTCTATCGAGGAGGTGCAAGGTGGTCTTGGGTGCACCTGCCCAGACAAGTGAGTTATACATACTCCAGTTTTGGTCGAACATATGCTTTGTAAATATTAGCCAGATCAGCAGATGGTGTAAAATATTTCTTGCGTCGTTTGAGGAAACCTAGGCATTTCGTGGCGTTCTTGGCGACTTCGAATGTGTGGTCATTCACACACATACCGAGGATCAGAAGCTTTCGGTTTCAGTAATGCAAGTGCCATTCATATAGACAATGGCTGAAGGTTACTATTACGTTTGCGAGACAGTAGACAGCATTGAGTTTTTGAAGCATTAAATTCTACTCTGTTTAAAGTCCCCCGGGGTGATATGCTGTTCAAGTCAGAATTTAATGAATTCAAGATAAGCAACCGTTCCCTTTCAACGTCTGAAGGACGATGTCAAGAGCAGTGCGGAGGAACCCGATTAAAATCTCGCCACCCACCCTTAGCACTGGGACTTGCACAAAAACTAGACTCTAATAAACGCTACAAAGACATGGAAAAACGAGTGGATTTCTTTCTCTGAAAACGTCGTATTAAAGACCCTACATCTATGCCAGCTGGCCACGACCTACAAAGGAAAGCATGGGTAAACCTAGACCGATCGCGATCGAGTCATGGCAGACAGCAACAACTACATAAATGGGAAGCGGTCGAGATACCTTACTGCAAGTGCGGAGCTGTCCAGAACATCAAGTACGTGACTATCAACCGAATGCGTCTCCTTCGACTTTATCATGGTGATTCAGCCGATTTCGTCACTGCCCAACCCGGTGCTATCTGATGGCTGCAAAACCTCAACATTTCATTCTGGTAACTTATGCAATAGTTATATAGAAACACAATTATAAATATTTTTTAATTATAAAGAAACATAGGCGCGATCCCCATGCTAGTTTTGGAGAACGAACTTCTTTACGGGCACGAACCACGACCAGTTTCTGGGCATACCAGGAGATCGGGCGACTCGCTCGCATCTGGACTGGTTTGGCCTGTCTAGGAAGTCTTTCGTAAAATTGAAATTCATAATATACGATTATTCTACGTTTGAAAATAGCAAGGCGTTTATAATAAACAATTTAAGTGCTTAAGGAAGTAATTTTTCTTCTTAGAAACATTAACTTTGTTTGGAAAAAGCAAAAAAATGGTTGCTGAAAACATTTCTAACTTAACTACTTGCTTTTTCAGATATGTGTTGTTTTGGCTAAAACTTTTTTTTTATTTGTAGCAAAAGAACTAAGAAGGAGCTTTTTTCTATAGGTTAGGTGCAGTGTCAGTTTTAGGATTGTCTTTAGACCGTATGGTTGGAATTGATCGAAGAGGTTATTTTTAATAGGGCATTCTGTATCTATTAGTCACCATTAAAAAAGCTTATTGGATTCCTTAAGACAGGTACAAGAAATAATTGTGGAAAATTTTTAAGAGATTCGGAGATAAAACTAAGCCCTGAGGCACACCATAGATTTTTGTGGATTAATTAAGGCGATACTTCGCGCAGTCGTTTAAAAAAAAAAGTCATTTTTTATGTCAGTGCTTGAGAGTCTTTGATTTCCTTTGGCCAACAGCCCTTGACTCATAAAATTTAAATTGGGTGGGTACATTCTTTTAAACGCCAGTGTTACAATACCTGATTTTATTTTATCGTCTTATAAACCACACGCTGCCTTGGTGCAACGGATAGTGATTAGTGATTACACAATATGCGTGATAAAAAAATTATCATAATCGGCTGCAACTTGAACATTTTTCCGCTTCGTAAATATTGTTTTTTTTTTTTTTTTTTTAAGTGGCAAGTGCGGTTTTCACTTGCATTTGTATTAATTTGCATAAATTAATTTACAAGTATAACACAAGTACAACCAGACAAAAACTTTAATTAACTCACAAAGGTTGATTGAGTCAGCGAACGCACCACTTACACATTCCCCAGATACCTAGTCCGAGGGTCATTGTAAAGAGAAATAGATAGACAAACGCGGCCAGATACCAACACGGGCCATTCATTCCGGGACGGAATGAATTGAATATTTGGTTTAATATAATGAATTTGCACTCGAGGAGAATAAAGTGAACAACTTTGTATGTGGCTGTATATAGTGTGACGATAATAATGTTTATAGCTACTAACGATAAAGATAACAATTATCATTTGTTTGGGTGTGTTGCGTAATTTGTTGCTATTTCGCTGGTCGCTGCGAATTTAATTTGAACGGACGAACAGGTATTTCTTGTTTGCGGCTGGAACAGCCAGCGCAATGACTTTGCATGTTTGGCAGAATATTGAGTTGGGCTTTTGGGCTTTGGATGTCCTCTAACCGGGGGCCACATGGCATGGGTGCCAAGTGGAGTGGCATTCACTGTTAATAGCTCTTTGTTTGCCAATGTTTCGGGATACAAGTGCGTTCACAATCCCATGGAGCAATCAGAGGCGGGGGTCGTAGCTTGTCGGTGATTTTCTTAAAATGTCGCCTAAGTTGGGTGCATGAGTTTTCGAGTGGGGTCCACAGGGTTTGGAAAGTTCAACGACGACGCACGGTGAAGTAAACAACTAGAGACATGTGACACTTTTGAGCTGGGTGATTTGTTTAGAAATGTAATTTTTTCGATGATAAAATGCCGGCTTTTATACCGATTAAGTTAGCAACAAAAGGTTATGTAAATTTATAAAAGATTATTGATTGGGATTAGACAAAAAGTTTCCCGCCAAACAATCGAGTTATTTTAAATTGGACTTTGCATCCAGAATTTAAAATAATGCAACGGAAAGTAGCTGTTTTAGTAGTTATACAATAAGTTTTGGAATCATGCAATTATCTAAGTTTGAATCAAAGTTTGTTGGTATAAATATTGGAAAACTTAGAATTGCAGATAAAAAAAAATCTTTTTCATGAAACATAAAACCTGAGGCTTCGTTTAAAATTTTGCTCTGAAAATAAACTTGCAAATCTTTGAAATATTTGAGAGGTAAAATTGATGGATTGATGACCCTGATACAATAGTCATGGCTGACTTTAAATACGACAACTGTAAATATGTATTTTTGGATTGTGTGGAGTTTCCTGGTGTCACTGTAAAAAGAATAAAAAAGATGACTCACAGGACCTGTTTTTTATATCCCATCCCATAGGATAGGAGGTATATCAAGTTTGTCACATAGTTTGTAACACGGTGAAATAATAATGGTAGACCCCCGAGACCTTAAGGGCATATGATCGAGACCGAATTCTGAATCGAATGAGCCATGTCCGTCCGTCCGTCTGTATGTCATATGTTTTTAGGCCTTAAATTTTGAGCTAGGGTGCTGAAACTTCGTACGTAAGGTCCACGTCATGCGAAGCAGTACAATTGTGAAAATCCGCCCAGAGACCGCCCACGTTCTAAAAGGCTGAAATTTGACATTTAGCATCTCCTAATGAATATAAGACACAAAAAAGACAAATTAAGTTGGTTAACCTTCTCTCGTGGGCGTGGCATCTATTTTAAGGGTAAATTTTCAAATGCAGTTTACTCAATATTTGTGCTCGAAATTGAAAAAAAAATTTTCTTAATATTTTATGTAGAAAATTTCCACATTTTGCTTTTACAAGACTTTGAAGGCCACGCCCACATTTGGGGGCAGAATTAAAGAAAAACCTAAAATTTTCCAGAAAAACTTAATTTCGGCTGGCCTTGAGTCTAATTTAGGAAAGCATGAAACAAAAAAAGTAGCAGGTTAGGCAAACGAGACCTCAGTCCAGATTTCGTTCGTATAAAGTTTTTAGCCACGCCCCCTTTTAGGGTTCGATTTTTCAAAAATATTGAATTTGAACCAAAAAATTGCGTTTTTACGTACATTAAAGTGTAAGTTGGAAATATCTGTGGAAATATCTTATAATTTATAGTTTGCAATTAGAGGCTGTTGTGGGGTGCCGTGGCGTAGTGGTTAGTGTGTGTACTTACTACGCCGGAGGCCTGGGTTCGAATCCTGCCATCATTACCTGAAAAAAAATACTAGTTCTTTTTCACGGTCCCCAACTCCGCGAGGGTCTGACAAGCCTTCCGAGAGTATCATTTGTCTTGAAAAACTTCTCAAAGTGCCGTTCGGATTCGGCAAAAAAATTGTAGGTCCCCTTGTATGTGAAGAAATTAACACACACAGCATACATTGTTGAGAAGTTGGCCCTGGTTCACCTCGAGCTGTTGCGCCACTCTATTTTATTTAATTAGAGGCTGTTGGAGATCGCAACTTTTCGAAGTTTGCATTACTTATTAGATGCCAAAAAATAACTATGCCATCAGCATTTTACAATGTGGGATAGGATGGGGTATTCAACGGTCCGTTTTACGGACTGTAACTTCTGCGTACACACTGTAGCACTTACTCACTGGTATTTTGAATTTTTAGTAAAGCGCAATTAATGATTTTGGATGATGAAAAGTTTTTTATGACCAGAAAGACCCATGTCTGGCATTTAATTTATGCACGCTGTTTCGCGTAAATTAAGGCTGCGACTACGCTGTACAGGGTTCATTTAGAGGGTACAATTTTAAGCTACTGCTTCTCGCGTTACAACCGGTATTGCGAGTCTTGCTGGCCGTCAAATCCTAGATCGCAGCCGACTTATTGACGAAAACGTTTGACTTAACATAATCCTGACGTAAAAACCCTATGTGGAAACTTAAGAGCTCTTTTAAGGGTTTTTTTTTTGAAGAAAATTTAGATATTGTTAGGGTTTATTAATAAAAACTATTTTCAGCCAACTTGAAAACGATGTTGAAATATAAGTCATTCCATGATAGACTCCTGTAGTAACGCTTTAACCATGATGGGGTCTTAGAGGCGGCCTTCGTGACTAGAAGTAGAAGCATGAAGCAATGATGGGTATGTTAGGTGATCTCGGTTAAACAATTCTAGAAAATACGGCTGGCTACAGAAGGATGACTATGTTTGATGCTAAAAAGAGTAGAATTTATTTCTTTTTGATGAATATTTAAAAGACTTCTTGAACATTACAGTGCATAGTTATTAAAAACAAAAGTTTTCTCATCATTTGTAGGTACTGGTTTTATATTAGCTTTTTGTAAGGGTAGGCATAAGCTATTGAGCACGAAATGTTTTTATAAAGAAGAAGGTGTTGCAGAAAGCACTCCTAGATGACGTTTTTGTCATTCAAAAATTTTACAGCAACAAAGTGCGCTTTGATTGACATGACAACAGAAGATCAGCGCTAATATTATTTAAGAAACCATAAAAAAATAACACCTCGGCAGCAATACGTCACAATCACAATACAAAAGATTTAATAGAGCTTTGCCCCCATTATTCAAAAGTTCAATTAGTAATTCAGCAAGTGTAGCAAATTTTACTGCACTACAAGGCAATATAATATACGAAACAATGTGTTTAATCAAATCTTTCTATATAGACAGTTAAATCGTCATGCATACATTTTTATGAATCATTTGTACAAAATAATGAAGTGCAATGAAAGCGAATTCGTCTGGAACACGCAATCTGATTTAAATTACAATCGGGCCGTGGTTTGCATTTTCACGATCAAGGCTTTGTGTCAAGGTTTTAATTCACAAAGATTAGGCATAAACTAAGCAAAGCGTAGTAATACATTTTCTAAACCGCATATCCATATCGCATATCCACATTTCCCGTAGTGGCAATTAGCCACCAACTCGGAAACTTTAGGCGCCATCCCTGGGCTAGCCTCGAAGAAGATCTCTACTTGGTCCCAACACTTGTTTCTAGGCGGCCTACCAGTGGGGCGATACGCTTGTATTTTGTGCATAGAAATTCCCTGTTATTTATAATGAAATTTCGAATTCTTGTAATGAAGTTTTCATGCCGCTTTTTTACACTGCTACGAAAATTGTATTACATACTTCACGCGTCACGTATTGCGTTCATTATTACTGCAACGAGATGGCGCCTGCCATGACCATGGACCCAAGTTCGAACTCGTATATTCTTTTGAACACCGAACTGCCACACCGAGCTGTCAAATAATACTCGGTGTTCGCTACAATTCTAGCGTGGTGTATAGAACGACAAATACCGCACCGGTGCATTCATCACGTTAAGTGTCAAATTGCTTTGACTTCATTTTGTTTACTTTTTTTTTCTTTTCGTACCGTGATTTTGTTGGCGTAGGTTTTTTGTACTTTTTACTTAAAATTAATATTGATAGCGTTGAATTTGAGATATTTAGTAAGTTTCAATCGCGTTGTAAAAAAATCAAGAATGACAATTGAGTAGAAACGTCACTTCCCATACACAATCAAAGCTGCACCTAGCCTTCACCATATATGACGGTTCAAGTTCAAAAGAACATTCACATGAGCACGATTCTGTTCAGGTGTACGAGAAAAGAACATTTTTTCTGTATTCCACACCAGTTCTATGATTCGGTGTTGAAAAGAATACGCCAGAAGTTTATAAAAAAAATAACATCCAGTTAACAGAGAGGCAGAAAAAGTTAATTAACAGAAAAGGGAGACTGATGATCGCGTTGGTTTACACCATAACGAATTAGCCTAGTGGATAGCATGTCTGATTGGTAGACGGGTAACTTGATCGAATTCAAGTTAAAAAAAAAGTGATTTTTTTTTACTTATTTCAGAGATTTATCGCTAGTGGGCGGTTTTTAAAGCAGTGTCGCTTGCAATATCTGAGAGGCACTTGCAGCTCAGAAAAGCCCTGCGCCTGCCCTTCCAAAGCTTTGTTTGTTGTGTGCGTTACAGGTGTCCTGCATATATGGCGGGACCTACAGTTTTGTGCAAATTCCAAACGATGAAGTGAGCGGATTCTTGTGAAATATGATATGTACACTCGGAGGGTTTGTGAGGCATTCACACAGACGGGAGTGTGAGGTTCGAACCCAGTTTCACCTGTTTTTGGTACACGATGCGAAGAAGTTTTGGGTCTCGATGAAATTCCCTTCGAGACCCAAAACTTCTTCGCATGGTTTAGGCCGTTTTGTACCACTGGAATGACTCTTGTATGCTTTAAGGGTCATAATGATGAACCTACACTTTTTTCCTCAAAGACAATTCCTGATGAACATTTTTCAGAATTCACGTAACTCCAAAAGTTCCTTACAGCACTGTATTCGCACTTGTTGCCGAGGTGCTGTAACCGTTCGGGAAGGCTATACAATAGTCAACGAAAATATGGTGTCTATAGTACCGATGAAAAGGTTAGTGTTAGTGGTTTTCGGCTATCGTTTTGACCTCACTTCAGGCATCGTGAAGTACAAGTTTCTCGACTTTTTCACAACTATCTTCGGTACAGACAGACTAGGCGAAAGTCGTCTTCAACGCTCGCCCTGACCGTAAAAGCTTTTAGGTTCCGAAACAGATGGGGTTTTAAAAAAAGCGAAAACACCCGAAGTTTTACTAATTTCCACGCAATTTGTTGAATTTTAATCAAGGAATTTAAACAAAAACTACAATGGGGGTTAAAGTGTAAAGTGGTTAATGCGATACCCTTTTTGCACTCTTTTTTAAGAAGATTGTCACTTTTGGCATTTGGCGGTTCGAAGCTTGACAGGCGTCAATTGGGATGAGGTATCCAACGAATTGCATAAGCGGATTGTTACCCGATCACTCGAATAAAAACCGTTTATCAGAATGCAAATTAAATATGACCACGCCCACTTTGGGCGGTTTTCTTTTTGTTTGAAACGCCAATCACAAATCACAATACACTTAAGCGAGGATATTGTGTACCAAATTTCAGCTTCCTACGACAACTTTGATTTTTCATGCTAATAAGTAGAGTGGGCGTGTCAGTAGGCGGATTTTAAAAATTTTTACACTTGTACTTGTAAAAAGAACAGATTCGGGACTTTGAAACGCCAATCACAATACACTAAAGCGAGGATATTGTGTACCAAATTTCAGCTTCCTACGACAACTTTGATTTTTCATGCTAATAAGTAGAGTGGGTGTGTCAGTAGGCGGATTTTAAAAATGTTTACACTTGTATTTAGAAAGCACAGATTCGGGACTCAGAAAGAACAGATCTCACGTTTCAAGTTCCTAGCTCAAAATTTAAGGCCTTAGAACTACCGCCAGACGGGCGGACGGACATGGCTCATTCGACTTACAATTCGGTTTAGATCATGTGTCCTTAAGGTCTTGGGGTCTACGGTGTTTATTTCTTTATAGTTAAAAACTATAAATGAAACTTAATACACCTCCTATCCTATCCTATTGGTGGTATAAAAAGTCATAGTATCTAGCCAAGCGTAGAAAACTGATAATAACAAATAAATAGAGTGGCGCAACAGCTCGAGGTGAACCAGGGCCAACTTCTCAACAATGTATGCTGTGTGTGTTAATTTTTTCACATACAAGGGGACCTACAGTTTTTTGCCGAATCCAAACGACACTTTGAGAAGTTTTTCAAGACAAATGATACTCTCGGAGGGCTTGTCAGACCCTCGCGGAGATGGGGACCGTGAAAAAGAACGAGTCTTTTTTTTCAGGTGACGATGGTAGGATTCGAACCCAGACCTCCGGCGTAGTAAGCACACACACTAACCACTACGCCACGGCACCCCACAAACTGATAATAAGCTTGAAAGTAATTTCGAAAGTGATGATGTCGCTTGCAGCAGTGACATAAAACGATCTGTCCCTTCCAAAGAAATATATCTTGACGTTCCCCATAATTAGTAAAATTTATACATAATTACCAACGCTGAATGCAACTTGAGCGAAACGTTCAGGGTAAGTCTAGTATTGCACTCATTTGAAAATCGTTACTACCAAGGTTTAAGAAATCTGGAGTTTATTTTAACAAATCGTCACAGCCTTTTATTAATGTTTGCTGGAACAGTAGTTTTTTTTTGGACAAATAAGTTTTTGGATCTCTGCCTTGGGGGACGTGTAGTTGTCGATACTACAACACCCACATCAGGTCGGTCAGGATTGCTGGACTCTTTAAAAAAATCGAACTTTAACCTCGACCGTAATATTAAGCGCGTACCAACAGAAAATTCGAAAACAAGGACACTTAACCCGAAATCTTGCTTATTTATCAATTTTACCAAGTCGCCATATAGAAGTCTAAGGGTCTAATCATAGCTATCATCGGATAACATCATTGGAACAAATCAGTGGAACAGTGTCTTTGGTTTTCTGACAAGTCATTCATAGAAATCATTGAAAATTTCTGTCAGTGAACTACCTGTCAGTGAGTGCTGTTTTTTGCATAAATGCAGGAGTGATTCTTCACTTGAATTATAAATTTTGTTTTAAACTCCCGCGTTTCTATTTTCAGTCTTTCCATGTTTTAATGAGTTAAAGTTCAAAGCAAGAACACAAAATACCAATTACAGAAAAGACATCAACAAAGAGCTACAGGCATTTGAGGTTGGAGTTGATCAGAGAAAGGAAAACTGACAGTTGAGAATAGAAAGAGAATGGAATGCTTTTCAGTGGAACGATTTTGTCCCAAAAACACAAATCAAAATCAGCTCTTCCTTGAAATCGATTTCTATCAGTGAAATAGTAAAAACGAGTTTACGTAAAAGTTTTAGCACAATTTATGTATTTTTGTTACGGAAAAAATTCTGCAACTCACAAGCTTCATTTTAATACCAATAACAGCCAACATTGTTTGCTCAAACGTCAAAAACATGAAAACAAATTTTTCAATGATGCAATCCGATGATAGCTATGATTAGACCCTAAAGCTGGTATATTCGGCCAATAAATGAGAAAGAACGGAATAGATTAAATTGGGTGATATCCATGTACAAAACATTTATTTGATTTGTTCCTTTTTTGTAAGGTTTTTTATCAGGCCTCATCCAAGTAGCACACTTCTCGACTTTAGGAAATAAAAGAGTTTGGTATGAGAAAATATGCACCTATGACCGAGCGAAAATCGATATCAAATTTGTGGGCTGATCCTAGTATAGCACATGATCTCTTGGGCAGAGCCGAGACACTCAGCCTCTTTTCTGTGACGTTTGCATTTATGCGATAAAGAAGATTTACAGAAAGGATTTACAGAAAATCACCTTTTTCTAACAAAAATCCAAAAATCCTTGTTTTAACAAAATTATTGTAGTCACACTGATTTTACTTTTTTTTATTGAAAAGTTAAGGTCAAAGTTAATGGCAATTATTTCATTCCCTCATTTTTTTAAAGCTCTAATTGACCACAAGCTAGCTTCTCTTGCATTTTCTCTAAATTCATCTAAACACTATTGAAGGTCCCGCCATAAAATGTTGTTTTTTATGCTGACCCTCATCCATTCACTTCATTTGATCAAAAAAAAATCGCAAATTAAATTTTTAGACTCATTGATTTCCGTATATGAACGTACGTAACAATCATATTATTTTATTCAAAGATGGCATTGGAATAGCAGATAAAAATCAATGAATTTATTGATTCTTATGTGTACAAGTATTTGCGTGAGTAAAGAAATGACTGTTTAATTAATTGCCGCATACCTGTAAGGAATTACACAAGTCACGTAAATTTAGTACCGGCATAGGTATACATGACTAAGTTTACAAAATCATATTCATATGTCAAAACGATACAAACTGAAATTTTCAGAGAAATCTACATATATTACATACGTAGTAGAAGGAATGTTTACGTTGAAGTTAAGCATGGCAAAATTTGTAATGGATTTTCTATTGCACGATTGCCATAGCACTTCAGCTTGGGTCAAACCTAAGTCAAAGAAAGCTTAAAAGAAAATCATGCAAAGTAGGTAGGCATTGCTTTCACTGCAGCTCATCCTTGGGGTGCCTAAGGAAACTAACCATTTTACCCTATGTTTGGTCCTATTATTCCCGTTTCTAATTCCTCCCTAAACAAGTCTAACAATACATAACGAAAACATTTTCTAAAACATAAGTGTACAACTGCAGATTATGTTTTTCGCTACATTTCTCTCAAGAAACTTTAAAATCCAAGCAGGATATTTTTTCCAGATTTATGGGAAACCGTAGGAAGAATTGTCATTTGATGGGTGACATTTGGCAAAGTTCCTTAATGTGTGTAAGAACCCCCAAAACGGAAACCAGGTTTTATATCAAATCAGCCCATTGCTCTTCCTAGTTCAAGATTGATTTAGATCTTTTTCGCCACAGACATCTCTCCCTAATATTAGCAACAATTTGTTGGGTACGATTTTTAATTAAAGTTAACCAATTTGTTCCAAAATTCGATGACAATTAGCAGACTTTTGTAAAAATGAATGTGTCGTATTGGAATTTTTTTTTGATTTGACCAAGTGTTTCCCGAAACCGAACTTGAAAACTATAAACAGATTTCAACTTCAAAGTTATATAACAACTTTGCGATTTTCCCAATAGAAATTGGCGATATCCTGACAGTTTTCATGCATGTCAATGATTTGATGAACATTGACATGGTAAGTGCGATGATGTGCTGGCAATGTCATGCATCTTTCGTCAAATGTCAACGCAAAACGTCTCCATATGTCAATGAACTAAATGAGCGTTTAAAAGGACATAGTTAGCAAACTGAAGTTAAATGCAATAACAAAAATGCTTAAAGGGGGCTCTTTTTAATGGTTCAACATGGCCAATAAGCAATTGACACTTTTTTTGTGCTGCCATATGTTCAGCTGTGTTCTGTTCGGCATTCACCACGTCAGCCCCATAACGGTGATAACAATCGTTCATTTTTAGTCTCTTGAATTCACGTACAACAACAACATCCCTATATTTTTTTAATTCACTCAAAACTCAAAGGGCACTAAATCTGCATCGTATAGTTACCACAAACACGTGAAAGCGAATCGCGTCTAAAGTACTCATCGTCATTCAACTCGATAAGAATTAATTTCTGGTATCAGCAACAATAATGATAAAACAAGGCAGGAAAAGGTTTAACTAGGAAAAATAATTTTGAACTTATAGTTATGTCAATATCGCGAAGCGAAAAAAAAATTAGCCACGTTTGTTGATAAGCTCAGTTTATCTTGGTATAAATTTAGTAGGTAAAAAGTTACAACAAATCAGCAGCCATGGAACTGATAAGGTTAAGACGAGCTATTTTACGAAAGGCAGACTATAATTAAGAAACACTTTCAAACATCTGGTCATCTTGCCTGAGACCGAAGACCAATTTGGTCTTTTAAGACAAGAAAAATCTGTCAAATAAAGCTGTCAAATAGCTGTCAAAACTTGGCAAATTAAAATACAGAGTTCTTTTATTTACTGTTCAACAACATTAATGGCTTTTTCGGTTGGCAATCCCGGATCAGGGCATTCTTCTTCCGCATTGGGGCTGTACATCCGAACAGCCAAACACGATTTTCTTGATTTTGAAGTTCGTCTGACGTTGTATTTGTGAAGCACAACTTATGGCCTTTTCGGTTGGTTGTCCGGGATCCGGAGACTTCTGTACTATCCTAAAACTCCTTTCCCTCCTTTTCTTGGGCTCGTTTGACAGTTCCTCTTCTGGTTAGAAGCGAAATTTGTCTCTAGTTTTAAATTCAGAATCAAAACCAGAAGCACACACACAAAAGTGAAGTGCCGTATCGTAGTGGTTAGTGTGTGTGCTTACTACGCCGGAGGTCCGAGTTCGAATCCTGCCAACGTCGCCTGAAAAAAAAGACTTGTTCTTTTTCACGGTCCCCACCTCCGCGAGGGTCTGACAAGCCCTCCGAGAGTATCATTTGTCTTGAAAAACTTCTCAAAGTGCCGTTCGGATTCGGCAAAAAAAATGTAGATCCCGTTGTATGTGGAGAAATTAACACACACAGCATACATTGTTGAGAAGATGGCCCTGTTTCACCTCGAGCTGTTGCGCCACTCTATTTATTTTTTATTTAAATTAAATTGCACCGTTTAAAAATTTTCAGTGACGAGTCCGATTTTTGGATACGTGGGTTCGGCAAAAACGTTTGGGACGATCACAATCCACAAGCGAAAAAGTATCCAGTCGCTGGCTGGTGCGGTTTTTGAATGGCAGGTGTCATTGGTTCATACTTCTTTCTGAAAGATGTTCGTCTGAGGTTTATCAAACGATAAATAATCTTCTTCAGCCTGAATTGGATTATGGACAAAGACGATATGTGATCCAGTAGGACGGCGCTAGTTACAGCCGATCAGCTCGTGCTGGGTGCCAATTTGCACAAACGATTCACGATCATAGTTATCTCACACGACGTAAATTGGACCCTGGATCCTGCAATGTGACGTTGTGATTCATTCTAATTTTTTTTATAATGCACTCGCGAATATAAGGGATTGGATACCCTTTTTAATGTTACACATCTCACGAGCGGAAAGGATTAGAAGAAGAGGAAAAGGAGGAGAGGTACCGATGCACTCTTGTTTTGAACAGTTGCAAGTTGTATTGCGCAGGAAAGATTGACCGTGGGAGAACATTCCACATTCTCGTTGTACGGCTTATGAAAGAACCTCTAAACTTTACTGTGCGTCCGAAGGTGGACTCGAGGGTAAACTGATGTGCATTCGATCTTTGGCGAGTATTACGGTGGAACGTCTTTAGGGGCGGAATGCAATTGGCTATTTCGATGGAGCATTGTTTGTGAAAAAAGCGGTAAAACAGTGAAAGACAAGATACATTACGTCGATGCTTAATGAGTCAAAAGACTTCGCAATGTTTTTGTCTCCAACAAGTTTTAACGCGCGTTTTTGTATCCTATCTAGCAAGAGCAGTGCTGGTTTTGGAGCACAAGCCCAGACATGGGAATTATATTCCAACTTGGGGCGAATATATACCTTATATAAAATAGCCAAATCAGAGGGGGTGAAATACTTCTTGCATCTTTTAAGGAAGCCTAGGCATTTCGCAGCGTTCTTGGCGACGTCGAATATGTGGTCATTCCAACTAAGGTTGTTATTGACACACATACCGAGAATGGAAAGCGTTTCGGTTTCGTCGATGTAATTGCCATTCATGGATAATGGCTGGGTGATTCGGTTTTGCTTCAATGACAGAAGACAGCATTGAGTTTTAGAAGCATTAAACTCTACTCTATTTCGAGATCCCCATGATACAATGCTGTTAAGGTCAGAGTTTAATGAGTTTGACATACGCTGCCGTTCCAATTCAACGTCCGAAGAGCAGGGGCGCGGAACCGAGAACGAATATGAGAAACTGAGGTTACTGTCATCAGCAAAGGAGTGGATTGGATTAGTTGTAGCAGACAGGAGATCATTAATGAAAATGAGAAAGAGTGTCGGAGACAAAACAGAGCCCTGGGGAACCCCAGCGTTAATTTTATTAACTGCGGACTTGAAGCCATCCAAAACAACTTGAATTGAACGGTTCGAAAGGTAATTACTAATCCACTGAATAAGAGATTCGTCGATTCCAAATGCACGCATTTTCGACAAGAGAGCTTGGTGCCAAACTCTGTCAAATGCTTTTGAAATATCAAGCGCAACAATCTTGCTTTCACCTAGAAGATGCAAGGAATGATTCCACTTTTCAGTGAGATATGCCATCAAATCACCAGTGGACCGTTTGCTACGAAAACCGTATTGCCGGTCATTAAGGAGTTTTCGTGATTCAAGATATTTCATAAGCTGATAATTAATCAGCGTTTCCATGACCTTAGAAAGAAGGGAAGTTAGTGCAATTGGACGATAGTTAGAGGGAGAAGAAGAATCGCCTTTTTTAGGGACGGGCTGGACAAATGCTGTTTTCCATCTACTCGGAAAGAGACCTGAGGAGTAGGACCGTTGAAAAAGCTTACACAATGGTTTTGCCAGCGCGCAAGAACACCTCTTCAGAAAAATCGGGGATATTCCACCTGGACCAGCGGATTTGTGAATGTTTAGATCTCGAAGTACTCTTTTGACTGCACGAGCGCGAAAGTGAATTTGTTCCATGGTATATTCGACGCGCTCAAGTGTAGGCGGGGACATTGCAGAATCAGGGAGCATGGAGCTAGCAGCGAAATGCGCTGCAAGTAGATTCGCTTTGTCTAGAGAGATGAGAGCTGGAATGTCATTGTAAACGAGTGTTGGGATGGAAGATGAGGCACAGTTTTTGACATTTTTGACGAAAGACCAAAAGTTTTTACTACCCTTGGGACAATGTAGTATTTTCTGCCTCAGCTTTTGGTCGTATTGGAATTTGACACGGCGAATGTGAGCATTACAATCATTTCTGGCTTGTTTAAACTTTTTTCGGTTTACCTGTGATGGATTGGTCATAATGCCATGTCTCCACCGGGCACTTACCCGCGATTTAAATAAATCTTTATTAAATCCTCTACAAATCACGCGATTTACCATACAAATTTAAATCCTCTCGGCCAGATTTAAAACCTCTCGATTAAAAATAAATCCTCTCGTAAATCCCATTCACCCTATTCACAAACCTATTTTCTGCACTTTTGTAACAGTTTGAGAATCAAATAAGGAAACTGAAACTGTCCCTGTACGACAGATCTGTCACAAGTACGTTTTTTATAGTGATTTTTTTTTTACAGCGGAAAAATTTTCTCGCTCCAGGGAAATGACATTGCCACTCTCGTTTGAGTGTCAAAATGACAGAAACAGAGTGTTCGTGTCAAACTAATCCTATACTTGTCCGGTGAAGCCACTTTGGGATTTATTTTTATTCGCGTCCCGCTTATCCTCTTTTAATTGCCGGTGGAGACATGGCATAAGTTTAAGGTCGTAAACCACCACTGCTCTGAAAGCCAAATTACCAACCCCAGCCAGATTTATTGAAAATATGACTTTAGTAACTCAAATAATTCAGATCCAATTCATGAACAGCTACAACAGTAGTTTTTCTCGTACTCAGATCTCCTTTACTCGCGTTATTTCAAGCAAATTAGTTTGATTTTTTTAAACCTAACAATACTGTCAAAAATTTTTTATGCATGAAATCGCAAAATGAAGAATACTACTTCGGGTCACTGAAACATCGAAGAGTGGCCAAAAATGTTAATTTATTCCCGCTTAAAAGTGTGCGTGTTTTTTTTCAAGGGCACTAAATTACAATTGGTTTATATATACAGTCGGTTGGGCCTAGTTTATTCACCCTGATCGTTGGGGTTCAGAAAAAGTTGACCTATTATCTCGCATTATTCTATGATGACGTACGATTATATCCACTTCAAATATAAAATGTTCCTGTGTATCTGATTATAAACTGAAATATTGGAGGCAGAGGCACTAAGGTCATTTGTTTGAAGAGTTTTCCAATGGGTTCCGATCCGAGTCGAGTGCATTGACTCTAATCACATCCCTTACACAAGCAACAATAATTGCCTGCGTGTATCAATCCTGTACGAACAAATGTTTTACAAGTTTAACAGAACCGTCGACTGTGAAAGTTTCGGTGCTTCCGTAAGAAGGTGTTTATTTAAACTTGGAATCAGCGAAAAGAAAAATTAGTAATTAATTGACCCTGCGCAATCTGGTAGCGTGGAGCTGGCAGCGAAATGCGATGCAAGAACATTGGTTTTGTCTAAGGAACTAGACAGCTGGTATACCATTGTAGACGAGTGTTGGGATGGAAGATGAGGCACAATTTTTCACATTTTTGAAAAATGAAAACGAAAGACGAAAAGTTTTTACTACCTTTGGGGCAATGTATTATTTTCTGCCTCAACTTTTGGTCATACCAAAACTACATACAACATCGACGGTGTATTTTTTCAGATGGGAGGTTAAAAACAAGTCCAGTGTGTTGGCGGAATGATCGTCAATGTCAGGTACCTGCGTGGGCTCGTCTACGAGTTGGCTGAGATTGTTTAAAGCACTAAAGATTTCAACATACCTTCCTGCGGGTCCCCGAAGGAGCGCCTTACTTTAGTGAGGTGACAGGCTTAACGAGCCCGCGGACCCTAGTTAATCCGGAGAGCGTCTGTCCATATTGGGCGGTTTGTTATGTTATGCGGAGGACGTTATGTGGCTGCCAGGCCACGGATAGTTAAGTCTGTTCGTCTGGTAGTGCCCTTCGGATTGCGAAGCTCGAACGGAGGTTATATTCTGGTATTATGGGAGGCAGAGCGCTCATGGGCCAGGTCGGTTTTGATTTGTCTGCGGCCTGGTTCATTCCTGCCTAAAAGGGGTAGGCCCCCTAGTGGGAGCTTTATGGTGGCTGTGGTTACCCAAAATCGTGGGAACATTTGCGGGTCTAGTAGTCTTGCCTTCGGGCTCCTGGGGTTCTAAATCTTAAGGGGTTTTATATAAGCCTAGCTCTAGCAAAGAAGATGTTCATGCCTCAACGTGACTTTATATTGCGCTGAGTGTAGATTGATCCTGGTGCGAGTAAACGCTTGTTTTTACCATCTATGTGGAATCGCCCACCGTGAGAATAAGCCACCAAGGCAGGTGCTCACGTGAAGCGTTTTCATTCTTTCTTACTTCAGGCGTTATCTGACCAGAATGTCGAAGCCATCTAGAATTGTGAATATTGAAATCGCCCGTAATCACGATTTCATTATTTGTATTCAGGGTGACAATTCTTTTTCTGCAAAAATCGTTTCCACATAAGCCAGCCAATTACGTTTCTCCAGGAATCGTTTAAAATATTCATGATTATCGAATAAGTAACTTTTTAGTTATCTTAGCTTTTTGGGCGGTGCTTGTCCAGGTACTAGAGGATCGTTCACACAGAAAGATGGAAATTTCATTCGGCCAAGTCGTCCATCGAAACACAAAGAGGCGTTAGTGATTGTAACAATTTTACAGGAGAACAAAAAGAAAAACAAAAAATAATTCAGCTTTTTAATTAGTGCACTTGAAATACCATCTTATGAGCAATTTGATCTACTTAAGTATTCTCCTTCTTTTCACTGATTGGAAAAATACCCCGACTTGAGTTTCGAAGAGAGAGAAATGGATCAAAGACCGAAAAACTTCAGCAGTATTATAATTTTCCATAGAAAGCTTCGTCAATTACAGCTCGCAGTGTTGGTAGCCATACTTGTTCTATTATGGGAAACCGTAGAGAAGAAGAAGTGTCACTTTATGTTGGCATCATTATAATGTAAAGGTTCCTGCCTATGTTCGCCTGGCAGCGTTTGAAATGATCCTAGGACCTGCCATTATTATAACGTTTGTAGAATTGTAAATTGTTGTAGTTTCTCACTTTTCAATATTAAATTTTGTTTTGTATAGCTTTGCCACAGGTGCCGCTTCCCACTATAAGTAATGATACGTTCGTTTAACTACTCAAGGCATATCGCATCCAGGAATTCTATTAAAGACAGGTGGATTGGAGGGCGGTAGACCAATTTCAGCTTTGATTATTGGTGGACCTATCTGATGTTGGAGTCTTCTATTACGCTGAACCTTTTACTATTTTGAGCTCTAAACCACGCAAAGACCTTCAAAAATAAGAATACGGAAGAACTGGATAGGATCCCTGTTGCGTTCTACAAAAAATTGTTTTTAGCAAACTTTTAGAGGAAGAACGAAAGTTTGCTAAAGAGGAGCAAAAAAAGAACCAAAGTGCCAAGAAGAGGAACTAAATAACCTGACGAACCTCAGCTCGTAAAGGTACAGGGGTCTGGTACACAAGAAGACCTTGGGAGTCGTCCCAGCCAAAAATGGCTTCACCGTAGTCCTCAAGAAGGGCAAGAACCAGAACCGCCCATCCAAGAACACCGTTCGTGTGACCATGAAGGCAGGACCAAGGCGGTCGCTGAAGAAGCTGAGGAACTTGCTCACTGGCGGCAAGTACAGCTCCGATCTGAAACAGGCTGCCATCCGCAAGGCTTCGGCTATTCTGAGGTCACATAAGCCAGCTCCAGTCAAGAAGACAAAGAAACCCGAATAGGTTCTTGGAGCATCAAGAGTCCTTTAAGAAAAGAATAAATTTTACTTACAAATGTGAAAAATGTGGAAGAAATCGCTCATCAACAGAAGCTTATTGCTGTAAGGTCCTACAAGTTTATAAAATGCTTTTTCGTTAATGTGGAATGGCGGTTCGATGTCCGATTGTTTTTGCACTTTAACGGGTGTTCCCCAAGGATGTGATCTCCGCCCTATCCTTTTCGCTTATTGATGACGTCCGGGAAGACATATTAGGAGGTGTAAACTTTTGGGACTTCCTACTAGAAGTTGAAGATCCCAACCGATTGAAGGCTGGCCCATCTCAGACAGAGACCTGCTTAAGATGTTGAGTTTAGAATAAAGTATTGCTTTTAAAACTTGAACATATCTATAAGAAATCTCGTTTTCTTAAATGATTTTCATAACAAGGTATGACAACAAGGTACCTACCTATAAGCAAGACGCATGTTAAGCTTGTTCAAGTGCAATCTATCCACGCCCATAACAAACCGAGCAGTGTAGCTGTTGACGTCGTTGATAGTAATCAGATACGACAGCAAAGTAAACAAACCCCACTCAAATCAGATTCCAACGTGCAACAATACCAAATCGCGTTACTCTAATTGTGGCTAAACACACCTTTTCTCGGATGTTGTACTAACGGTAATCAACATCGTCACGACCTCAATGACCATGGTCAAGTACAACTCCATCAATTACAATGCGAGAGGCGCCATGACAAGCGCACTTGCGATTTTCCACGCCGCCGATTACTGACACTGAGACGAGCCTTTCTGCGTCCATAAGAATGCCTTTTTGTGGCCTAGGCAATCCAAGTGAATAACTAGAAGAAACAATTGATTCCTAACTGGGTGGCCATTAAAATCAATAAACGTGAGAGAATTACATCATTGCCAGCACGTGCCCGCGACGTGGGCAGTGAACTGCCATCGGGTCGACATGTGTTGTTGAATGTTTTATGTTTAAGCCTCATTAAGCAGCCAAGAGCCCACAAATCGAAAGTTTCCTCAAACAGGTCATCGTTCAATCCTACACCAGAGTGAGCGCAATTATTTGGAACGTTTGTCTTAGAGAAGTCATCATCTGAACTGGAACCGAGTTTGTGTGCACCTATTACAAAACACTTTGTCTTGGCGCGCACAAAAGAGAAAGCAATCAACACTCAAGCGATCCGCAAGTCATTCAACGAGAGATGCTTGACTGAGCGAAAGGCTAGGCACAGCAAACAGAGACACCACGAAATACAGAACCGCTTTCCTGGTTCACCATAAAGAAATTGCGAAATACCAACCCGTTCGGTAACTTCTCACCAGCAGTGTCTGGTTGTGCGGTTTCAGCAGGTGATCAGGTGAATTTTTCCATTCAAAGCCACGGCAACTCAAGAGCGCACTATATGGTGACCTTGATTGTCGACGGTCGTCCGTCAGGTTATGGATTGCAAACACGAAAACCAAATCCAGTTCTTAACTTACCTCTTCTTGCTGGACATCTTGCCGTAGCCGATGATCCATAAGGCTGCTGATATTCCTGTTAGGGCCACAACAGCACTCTGGTGCTGGGCCAGTTTACTCAGTGCTGGTGCCATTGTTTGCTAAAATTTTTATCGATGTTTTTTTTTCTGTCGTTTGGGCCACACTTCCTTTGTTTTTTTTTTCTCAAGGATAGAGGAAGTTTTTTTCGCACTAGTTGTAAGCAATGATGACGAACACAGGGGAATTGGTGTTGCTTTTTTTTTAATTTTTTTCCCACAGCAGCAAGGACTTTCGAGAGAAATTTATGTTCCAAGGGGAAAACCGAAGGACCCGTCGCGAGTTGAATTTAAAAAGCGGAAGAACAATGTACGCACTGCACTTTTATTTATGTTAATTTAAATAAAATTCAATTGAGCACGAGAGCCCACCTTTACCTCACACCGGATCAGAAATTTCTGACAACACACTTTTTGAATTAAAATAGTTGGCGAGCCGCCGTCGTCGTCGTCTTTCTTCCTCGAGCAAAAGTTTTTCACACAAAATTTCTTGCTCACAGCTCAGCTACGAAATGTCATAAAATCAGGTGACATTTCACAGCGGAGTGTATTCAGCAAAGGGCTAATGCGGAACGTGTCTGAATTGAAGTGAATGTATTCAGCTATGTGGGCTGTCTTAAAAACTCGAAGGAAAATTTGAAATATATAACTTTAAGAAATAAACATAGCAGCCAAAACAATCACGTAAGGTAAAAATTAAGGTCATGCCTCTAAAGAACTCTGACATAAATAGCGCTGCTGTTTACAATTCCACCTTTCATTCATTCGACTGTCAACGCTATTGATAACCTCTCTATTAGTGCGGTAGAAAAAAATTCATCTTTGATAGACCTCTTACAACGGCTGTCAAAATCTTACGTCTTTCACATTTATCGACCGCGGGATGCCAAGCAAATCGCGTTTTTATATAAAAAAATTCAATAGTTTCTGTAGAAGTGCGAATTACTAATAAACTACTCAACCTAGAGTTTGCCGATAAGCAAAGAAGTTATTGTGCTTATTCCGCTCTTTAAATTGACCCAAAAATTATTTTAATTAAATATGTGGATAGTATCGAAAAAGTGTTCCGAAGATATGATCTCCTTGAATCCGTGTACCCCTTTGTGGTCGTATACACTGTTTCTGCAACACAAACAACATTTTTCTTATCCTTTCCGTGTTATATAATGAAAATATTTTCAGCATAACCTAGGAAGCCTGATCAAGTCTACAACTTTTCCATTCATCGAAACACAGGGTTGATGTGCGTTTATGTGCAATTTTTGTTCGTTTTCCATATGAAAAGGTTCTTTGTTTGGCATCCCGCACTCGATAATATCAGTAGACGTCAAACTGGTAAAAGCTCTATTGTCAATGCCCTGATGCTGTTTCAAAATTAAGTCTGTCAGTTCTGATAAATATAGCCCTGCTTTTATTGATTGCGACCTTGACCGGAGAAAACCTGCTTCAGTGTCAAAACCCATATGATGCTCGTTATCCGTAAGATACATATTTTGCAACAACACTGTTCTAAAAATACATTGAGTTGGCCACTATCTAAGGATCGGCATACATTCTTCCGCTGAGACATCTGTACGCTCTAAAAGTTCTTCGTAATTCTATAAACAGACCTAAGCCCTTATCGCGTAAATATAGAGACGATTGTCGACTACACTTCACTACGCTTCACAGAATATTCTAGTCTTCGCTCTCGAAAAAACGCGCGACGAAAAACAGCGCGATTTTCTGCAGCAAGCATACTCAACACACGAGCGATAGCTTGCCGTGCGGTTCCTGCCATTTTGATGAAAATTTTAATTTTATTTAAAAAAAAAAATTAATTTTGTTAGCAAGCTTTTTGTAGCAAATTCAGTAGACAAACACTCATTTTTGTCTCGATTCCGGTGAATTGTAGTCAAAACAATCATTTTTTATCGATAAATAAAGGGTGATTTTTTAGCTGGTTTGGTTTTGGCAACACTGGTTTTGACAGCTGACGTGTGTTTAGTACCTTGTGTCACTGTCAAACAACTTCAGTTTGGTTTGCAATTTAACCATGGATCGTCTTACAAATGAACAACGCTTGCAAATTATTGAATTTTACTATCAAAATTTGTGCTCGGTTCGAAATGTTCATCGCGCGCTGCTTCCGAAACAATGGCGCAATTGCGAGGCGAGTTTGGTGAACAGTTAATTTCACGTTTCGGGCCGGTCAATTGGCCGCCTAGATCGTGCGATTTGACACCATTAGATTATTTTTTGTGGGGGTATGTCAAGGCTAATGTCTATAGGGACAAACCCGCTTCGATTGACGCACTGGAAGCCAACATCCATGCATTCATTCGTGAGATACCGGCCGATATGTGTGAAAGAGTATGCCAAAATTGGACTCAGCGGATGGGCTACCTGAGACACAGCCGCGGTCAACATTTGCATGAAATTATCTTTAAACATTAAATTGCAAGGTTCAAACTATCGATTCAAATAAATATTTCATTATTTTTTTCGAATTTTTTGTGTGTTTTTTTTTTTAAAAAAAGTTCTCAACCTCTTAAAAAATCACCCGTTAAAATAAAATAGTATTTTTTGTTATGCGGCTTGAAAGAGTCGCAATTCGGAAATTTGTCGCAAAACGAGTCTCGCGACTAATTCTCGTAGCCACAATCGTGTGTTGTGTAGAATATAAACGCTTGCGCTTCTAGCCGGACGGTAACTAGTTGCGCGTTTTTCTCTCACCGTGATTGTCTCAGAGATCTGGCGAATAATAATTGTTGTGGCCGCAATCTTTTGTTAAATGCTAAGGCCAGAGACACACGGCGATAAAAAACGCGTGAAAAAAAAACAGCGCGGTTTTTTGCAGCAAAAATACTCAACACACGAATAATAATTTTCCGTGCGGCTCCTGTTAGTTTTGATGAAAATCTAATTTTCATGGTTAAAAAAAAAGAGTTTGAAAGCTTTTTGTGGTAAACACAGTACACAAAAAATAATTTTTTGTGCGGTTCTTGTGGATTATGGTAAAAATTGTAATTTTCATCGTTGAAAAAACAAAAATTTTTGATTTTTCTATTTTTCAATTATAAAGTTTTAGTTATTTTGGATTTTCTTAAAAAACAATTTCTCAACGCTAAAAATCGATGCCCATATTGACTGCCGTTAAATTTTAAGTTTTTTTTTAAGTTAATTTTTAAGTTCCGTTAAAAATTACTCAATACCTGAATTTTTCACAAGAAGGTTTTCACTTAAGCCGCGTAATCACAAGGAACAGAAACAGAATTTCATACATAAGCAACGCAAACAGAATTCAGCGAATTTAGGTTTCAGTTGCTAATGTATGAAATTCTGTTTCTGTTCCTCTTTTACGTTGCTTGTCACAACGCGGCTTTATTGCAGTCTGCGATTGGCGATTTTCAATAGTGAAATAAGTTAATATCTTTTATTATAGGCTGTCAAAAAGTATAGGGATTCACTCTTCACACTTTGATCAATTGACACACTTCATCAATTTTACCGATAGAAAAACCTTTAATAGTCAACAAAATGAGAACCCGACAATTATTTTGAGTTGATTTTGAAAATGTTTGCTTTTAGAACTCATCTATTGTTGTTGCATTCAGTGTCCGGCAATCTAATCCTCTTTGCCATTCCTGCCATCGAGCCTGAACTCACCCAGAATTTCACTGAACACATTTTTTGTGCGCCCATCTGCAGCTTCTGCTGAGACGTTCGTTTCGTTGTGAAAGAAAAGTCGCCATATTGATCCGACCAAGTTTTTCTCTCAGTAATTTCGTGATTTTTCCACATAAAATCCAAGGTACTTCATCATTCGCATAATCTCATCGCATAATTTAGCCTTAAGTGTTTGTTTTCTGTTCAATTATAAGAAATGGAATTGATTTTTGACCTTGCAAACCACATATAAAATAATTTCCATTACCAAACCACACACATGACATGTCTCGGAAAAAAAATTCTCACAAAAAAAAAATTACATAACCAAACGTGAAGCTAAGAGCAAAAACTTTTATTATATATTTATTTAACAATTATTATCCGTTCTCCCGGTAATTTACTTCTGTAGTAAACTTTTTTTATCTTTTCAGTGTATTTACTTAAGTATTTACAAAAAAAAAAAAATTAAAACAAAATATTGTATTCTTGCCGCACATAATCTCATGCGTTTAAGTTATATTTTTGTAGGGGAGTATCCTCGAAAGCCAGCGCTTCTAACAAAAAATACTAGGACCCAAATATAAGCCTCGAGGAAAATCCACGAAAACACCCGGATTAACCGACACACACAAGGGCGTTTCGTCTCTACAAGTAATGTCAAAT
This sequence comes from Neoascia interrupta, assembly GCA_947623515.1. NCBI lineage: Eukaryota > Metazoa > Arthropoda > Insecta > Diptera > Syrphidae > Neoascia > Neoascia interrupta. The sequence continues at coordinate 39,261,615 of OX392463.1, forward strand.
TTTTCTATATTTTATCTTTCAAAAAACCAAATTTTCCAAAATATTTCCGACTGGCTGTATATATTTTCTTTGCCGTCCCACGGTGGAGCAATCTGTCGCTGGACAAAGGAAGTATATACGTCACAGTCTTGCAAAAAAAAAAAAAAAACGCGTAGCATTTCGAGAAGAGCGTAATTGTTGTATGTAATTAATTTCCGAGGACCTCCTTAGGTCCTCGATTGCTTGAAAATGACAAAAAATACTCAAAAGATAAGATCTGAATTTGCAGATTGGGCCGGAGGAGAGTGTTGTAAGAATGCCTCTGCCAACGCCACCATCGCCCCCGATTATATCGCGGCGCTCGCGTGATAATGATGAGTACAGGACGAGTAGCAGGTCGCACCATCGCACTGCAAGGGACTACCGCGCCAGTCGCTCGCGGAGTCGTGGACGAGGGCGCTCCAGTCGGTCGCCAGATCGTCGTCACAAACATCGGTCGCGATCGGCGAGTCGCGGCAAGGAGTCCAGTCGATACAGTTCAAGTAGGAGGCACCGAGATCGCTCAAGGTCTCACCGCGAGCGCTCCAGGTCTCGGTCGAGGCCGACCAGTGAAAGACGTCGCCGAGGCAGCCATAGAAGCCGAACACGCTCCCCAGCGAGGGTGGTGCGCAAAAGCTCTCACAGATCTCGCAGCAGGTCAAAATCGCGCTCTAATCGCCGCAGCAATCGCTCGCGGTCACGTCGGAGCAGCCGCAGCCCGAGCAGACGTCGCGAAGAGCGAAGCGAGAGTTCGAAGCAGGCAAAAGTGATCGTTTTATCTACAGAGTCGTACAAAGACTCGCTGAAATCCAGTAGTCGCCTACCCTCTGTGAGAGAAGAGGCGGCCGGTTCTTCGTCATCGTCGAGTAGCGCAAGACCCAGCAGTTCCCAAATCCCGCCCCCGTGGAAAACAGTGAAAGCCGATCAGGTCGGCGTCTACTCCAACCTGGAACCTGATGAACCGATCGACAAGGAGAAAATCCACAAGGAAATCGAGGAGAAACTGCGTCTGGCGCTGGCGCGCGAGGGCAAGGTCTACCCATACCCCAAGCCAGAGCCGGCACACCCAGTGTTCGCCAACGACGGCTCATTCCTAGAGATATTCAAGAAGATGCAACAGCAGCAGACATTCGTGCAACAGCAAGTGGGCGAAAGTATTCAGATTCACGCAGTACCAGCGGTGCCCGCCGCTCCCGCCACGCCCGCCTTACGACCCCAGCAGCCGCCTCCACCGCAACTGCCAGTCTTTGGCCGACGACGCGGCGGCAAGATCCTTAAAACCGGTGTAGTGGCCAAGCCGCAGGCACAAAACGACTCCGAGTCCGGCGACGTGAAGGACTTTTGGTCGATCTACCTGCGCGAAGTGAAAAAGTACAAGAGCACCGCCTGTGAGTCGGACAGCAAAACGCGACCCCTCGTCCGATAAGCCGCTAGTTTTTAAGTTTTCTTTTATACTTTTCCTTCGCTCCCCTCCCCCACCCCCCCACAACAAAACAACACAGATCTAAATCAGTTCCATTTCTTAGAACATTAAGCCTAAGTTTCCAAACACGGTGTCCATGCATAGACGAAGCTGATATATCAGCTTCCATATCGCTCTCATCTTCTCTAGCTTTTAAGTTTTTCGTTTTCGCATATTTCGTTTTGCTTGCAATACGTAACGACTGTCTCTCCTAGAATAGTAATCGACGAGAAAGATGTCCAAGGGCGAAATTAAAGTGGAGACCGCTCCCTTCGATCCAAGATTCCCCAATACTAACCAGACACGGTACTGCTATCAGAGCTACATTGACTACCATCGTTGCCAGCGTATTCGCGGAGCCAGCTACGAGCCATGCAACTACTTTAAGAAGGTATTCAACTCGATGTGCCCTAACGCATGGGTCGAGAAATGGGACGATCAACGCGACGCTGGTACCTTCCCAGGCAGGATCTAAACAAAACAAAACAAAAAAACATTTCCGAAAACTTTGTTTGCTTTATCCAAAAAAAATTGAAACTTAAAACCTGTAGAAGTTTATGTATTACCAGTTGCACTGGCAATTACTGATAATAAAGTAAATCAACTGTCGAACTGTTTTGAAGTGTTTTTCTCTGCTGTGTCTTTAGAATCAAGCGTCGTAACAGAACCAAGTGTTCTTGTTTGATAAATGTACTCAGCACCGATGTGTCTTAATATAGGAAAAACCACCGAAAGGAGACGGGATTTTTTGTGTAACGATATCGCGTGCTCTTCCCAGAGTGGGTTAAACTTGAAATTCAAGCTTATAGAAACACGGTAAAATGGAAAAACTGTCAGAGTTCTATTTGGTGAGCCACAAAAACAAACGTGTTTGAAGAAGACGAACGCAAGATTATGCCAGAAGCCCTGTCTTAAAGGCATACTTCAGAAGTAGGACTGCATCTCTCGATGTTATGCTGAGAAAATGCAAAGTGTGAATGGAAGATGCTTATAGTTTCACGGCCAAAGGTGTAAATTAACAGGAAATGTACAATTATCTACCTAACCGATGTAAATCGTGCACTCATATCCGAACTGCCAGGCGAAGAGGACTACGTGCCGGATCTTAAGAGAAAGGATCAGCAATACGGGACTAGAACTAGAAGTTAAAATTGTGAGTGACCGCATAAGGATCAGATAGAAAGCGAGTGCGACAATAGCCGACCAGGGAGATCTTACTTACTTACTTAAGGTGGCGCAACAGTCCGGGGTGGACCTGGGCCTCAGCCAACAAGCTTCGCCAGCCAGCTCTGTCTCTAGCTGGCCGTCTCCAGTTTCGCACGCGAAGTTGGCTGATGTCCCCTTTTACTTGCGTGCGCCACCTGAGTCTCGGTGCTCCACCGCGCCGTCCCTGTGGTGTGGATTCGAAGATTTTCCGGGCCGGGGCGTTGGTGTCCATCCGCTCTAGATGACCCAGCCATCGTAGACGTTGTGTTTTGACTCTTTTGGCTAGGTCGGTATCGCTGTACAGCCCGTACAGTTCGATGTTATATCTCCTCCTCCACTCTCCGTCTATGCAGACGGGACCGTAAATCGTCCGTAGAATTTTCCTCTCGAAGCATCCTAAAGTGTTTTCGTCCGCCTTTGACAGGGTCCATGCTTCTGCACCGTAAAGCAGGACTGGGATGATGAGGGTCTTATACATGGACACTTAAGTTGCTCGAGAGAGGGCTTTGCTACTCAATCGCCTTCTTAGCCCAAAGAAACAGCGATTGGCAAGAGTTATCCTTCGTTTGATTTCAGCGCTTGTGTCATTGTCTGAATTTATAGCGGAACCCAGGTAGATAAAGTCCCTAACTACCTCAAAGTTATAGCTGTCGATGGTGATGTTTTGTCCAAAACGTCGGTGTTGGGTGTCTTTTCTTGATGACAGCATATACTTGGTTTTGCCCTCATTGACTGCTAAACCCATATTCGCCGCTTCCGTCCCAATACTCACGAAGGTTCCCTGACATCACGCTTTGTTCTACTTGTGTCAATGCCGTCTGCGTATGCGAGTAGTTGAACGGACTTTTGAAAGATTGTACATCTGGTGTTGGCGCGAGAGTTCTGCACAATTCTCTCAAGTATGATGTTAAAGAAGTCGCATGACAGCGCTTCGCCTTGTCTAAATCCTTTTTTGACATCAAAGGGGTCGGTGAGGTCTTTGCCGACCTTTACGGAACAGCGTGAGTTTTCCATCGTCATCCTGCACAGACTGACGAGTTTGGCAGGGATGCCAAAACTAGACATTGCGCTATATAGCTCGTCTCTATAGATGCTGTCATACGCGGCCTTGAAATCGATGAAGAGGTGGTGTGTATCGATTTGGAATTCCTGGGTTTTCTCCAAGATCTGCCGCAGTGTGAATATTTGATCGATGGTGGACTTTCCTGGCCTAAAGCCAAACTTACATGTGCCTATCAGATTGTTGACAAACGGCTTCAGGCGTTCACACAGTACAGCAGAAAAGGTCTTGTATGCGATGTTAAGAAGACTTATGCCTCTGTAGTTGGCACAACTCAGAGGATCTCCTTTCTTCAGGATCGGGCAAACAATGCTGAGGTTCCATTCGTCGGGCATGCTTTCTTCCGACCATTTCTTGCAGATGAGCTGGTGCATGCTCCTAACCAGCTCATCGCCAGCGGATTTAAAAAGTTCGGCAGCTAGGCCGTCTGCTCCGGCTGCTTTGTTGCACTTGAGCTTGGACACAGCTACTTTCACCTCCTCCAGGTCGGGTGTGCGGTATCGTTCGTATGCTTCGTCGGTAACGTCTTCGCCCGGGTTGAATGGTTCGTTCTGCCTGACAGCGGTATTTGGTTCGTTCTCGCCGTTAAACAGTCTGCAGAAGTGGTCTTTCCAAATCCTCAGCACCGACTGCGATTCTACAACGATGTTCCCTTGATGGTCCTTACAGGCTTCAGTTCGAAGTTTATACCCTTGGCAGGACCTTTTGATCCTTTGGTAAAACTTTCTAACCTCATTCCTGTTGTAACATCTCTCTATCTCTTCAACCGCGCGCTTCTCGTTCTCTCTCTTTTTCCTTCGGAGAAGCCGGTGTTCCTCTCTCCTCCTCTGCTCGACCAGGGAGATCTGCCTCTGATATAAATTTACAACCTACCCGTGAAATAAGAGAAATTCCGCCTGGGGGAAGGCGCTTACAAAAACTTACGTGCATTCATGATGTCCTTTCTCAAGTCCAGCGATTAGTAAGAGCAAAAAAATGAAAAAAAAAATGAATGCAGAACGGTGGTTAATGAGTATTTTGACTGGTTGAGTCAAATTGACGGATCAAAAACATGTTTTTTTTTGTTTTACAATGGAGAAATAAAACTAATATAGGGGATAGTGAATGGGAACGGTTGGCAGCCTAAGCTGCGCTGTCACAAGGAACAGGAACAGAAACAGAATTTTATAAAGGGTGATTTTTTAGCTGGTTTGGTTTTGGCAACACTGGTTTTGACAGCTGACGTGTGTTTAGTACCTTGTGTCACTGTCAAACAGCTTCAGTTTGGTTTGCAATTTAACCATGGATCGTCTTACAAATGAACAACGCTTGCAAATTATTGAATTTTACTATCAAAATTCGTGCTCGGTTCGAAATGTTCATCGCGCGCTGCTTCCATTTTATGGTCGTTACAGTATGGTGAACAGTTAATTTCACGTTTCGAGCCGGTCAATTGGCCGCCTAGATCGTGCGATTTGACACCATTAGATTATTTTTTGTGGGGGTATGTCAAGGCTAATGTCTATAGGGACAAGCCCGCTTCGATTGACGCACTGGAAGCCAACATCCATGCGTTCATTCGTGAGATACCGGCCGATATGTGTGAAAGAGTATGCCAAAATTGGACTCAGCGGATGGGCTACCTGAGACGCAGCCGCGGTCAACATTTGCATGAAATTATCTTTAAACATTAAATTGCAAGGTTCAAACTATCGATTCAAATAAATATTTCATTAATTTTTTCGAATTTTTTGTGTTTTTTTTTTTTTAAAGTTCTCAACCTCTTAAAAAATCACCCGTTACTAATGTATGAAATTCTGTTTCTGTTTCTGTTTTACGTTGCTTGTGACAACGCGGCTTTAGTTAAATAGCATTAAATACTAAGTGAGCTTCTTAATCTCAACTTAACAACTTGACACATTAATAAAAGCAACAGCATTTAGTTTGACTGTTACCAGGCGACTGCGGATAATGAATCTAATAAGTTCCCCCCTAATAATCACCATTTCATAAAGTTCCACTTCGCCAAATGGAATCAAAAATTATGTAGTTTAAGCCAAGGTTTTATCAAGCTACAGCAGTCCTTGTAAAATTAGAGGGCGTGTTGCCACCTTGCTTAAAATTTATCAAACCTTAAAGCCTTGAAACCTTAAAGCTTATAGCGTTTTTCATTGAAACTTGAAAGAATTGCTCTCAAAATCGAGAACTGCTCGTTTCAATAAAACATGTTTCCTCGTTTGGTGACAAAATAAATCACACACCCGGGCTGGCAACCAACAAACACGTCCGCACATAAATTCGAAACAAATAAAATTGCTTCGATTTGGCGTTTGACAGTAGAAATATTTACATGTGTTAGTGAGTTCAGATCAAATCTCCCAAGATCGGGAGATCGCATCTTTCGTTTTGAGAATTGATCTAGAATTGCTCTTTCATTTTCAATGAAACATGCAAAATTGAAAAAGATCAAATCTTTTGACAGAAAGAGCAAAACTTTTCTTCAATGAAAAACGCTATTAGATTAGGCTGCATGCCATTTTGTCGTTAGAAGAAAATTATTTGGAGCATTTTTGTCCTTAGCTACGTCAAATGTGCCAAAATGGCATATAGTCTGATCTTAGCTTAAACATTGACATAATATATATGGACTGCTAGTAACCAGCTTCATTATGGTCCCGTTCAAGCACCTAGAAACTCGCGCTGTTGGCACCTGTGGCCAAATTTGGAAATACCGTCTGTGGGGAAAAACACAGTGGGCCAAAAAAGGCCATAAGTTTCACATTCATTTCTATGCTGCCCATTTAGGCCCGGCTTTTCTGAAACAAAAAGAATCTGGAGTTAACACAGCGAGCAGTTTTTTTTAGTGCAGAGTAAACTTCGTCAGTAAAACTGTCAAAATCTTCGACTCTCAGAATTATTGACTCTTCCAACTCTGACTTCACATAGAAAAACCCAGAGGTGGAATCGGCTAAGGTCATCTGTGAAAAGTGATGTCGCAAATCACAAAAATTCGTCTGCGTAAACTGTGATCATCACAATTTTCTTGTGACATCTCAAGATCAATCACTGTCAAAATCAGATGCTCCCAATTTTTCAAACTTTCTGGTTAGTTGGGTTTTTTTTGCCTACAATAAGGCTGACCATCTGCATGCACGGATAAAATGAGGAGTTCCTGGTTTGCAAGCCTAAATAAAGCAATGATTCGGAACAATATTTTGGTGATCGCCCTAAGCAGACGAATTATTTTGTTTGATCACACTGACTGTCACAAAATGTGAAAATCACAGATCACCTTAGCCGATTCCACACCAGGAACAGAAGTTCAAGTCGTTCTCGGATGTCATTTTCCACATAAACACCCAAAGCAACTGCCATTCCACACAGAAATAACATTTGGAGAAGTTCTTACCCTACTCCAGAGTTGATCCGGGATGAACTCACCAAATTTGGCGATTTACATATTTCTGGGGTTAATGTTAGTTTAAATCCGAAACTAGGACGATTTTGCTTTGTTAAATACGATCCGGGTGAGCCTCAGTTTAACTCGCCAAATTTTGATGTTTAACTACTTATTTACTTACTTATGGGGCTCCAGACTCATGGAGAGTCTCAACCTGGGGTGGAATCGGCTATGGTGATCTGTGATTTTCACATTTTGTGACAGTCAATGTGATCATAGCAAATAATCCGTCGGCGTAAGGTGATCACAAAAATATTGTTCCGAATCGTTGCATTATTTAGGCTTGTGATGTTAGAACACTGATTTTTATTCGAACATGCAGAAAGTCACCCTAAGAGTAGGCATAAACGCCAACTTACCAGAAGTTTAAAAACGGGTCATTGAACGGGAGCTGTCACAAGAAAATTGTGATGATCACACTTTACGCAGACGAATTTTTGTGATTTGTGACATCACTTATCATAAATCACCTTAGCCGCTTCCACCCCTGTTCTTCCCTCAAATGAAATTTCCGAGTCAATTATTAACGCTTTACAAAAGGTTTTTTTTGTCATGCTCAACATGTTAACATACATACGACACCACGAATAATCGTCGTCCACCTACACACCCTTCTTTCTAACAAAGTTCCAAGTGTCATTTGTCTGAAATGAAACCGATTTGACTTGTTCCTTAAGTCTAGTCTATCAAAAAAATTAGTTTTTTTTCATGTTTAATATGCGCACACACACGCACACACATATCCTAGCACGTCGGTTTATTTGACGTCTTTTTCAATCTTTGTTTGATCAATCCAAGGTTAAATTGCGTGTTTGTTTGAGTCCTGTGGTCCTTCTGACTCACAATAAAGTGTAGTGCTTTTCCTTTTATCGCATGTACAACAACATTGAGAATTTTTTTTGTTTGCATTGGCATTGCAGAAAAAGCGAGCATTTCACAAAACAAAGTCAAAACTGAGTTAAATAATGACAGCACCAAGCTAACACCAATAAATTGTGTCAAAATGGTGTGAAAATTGAGCCAAATTAATGAAACCACACTAATACCGAACAATTGTGTCAAAATTGAGTCAGAGTTCTTAAACCAATAGGGACACCAAAACACGGTATTTTTTCTACATAGGAACAGCACTTAACTCAAAACTGACACTAAAATTTGGTACCGAATTGACATCGTGTATGGAGTTGGGTCTTAATTTTAACACCGCGTGCTAAGAGGATACCTATACGTCAAAAATTCTGTTATTTTCTCCAAAGCTTGATTGCATCGAATTTTATCAGTCAAAAAAGTGCTGTCATTTTCTCTCATTTGTCATTTTTAGGCATTCAGAAATATGGCAATTACAAACCTTATTATGTGTGTAAGGCAAAAAATTGATCGAAATTGTTCCGACGGGAACTAATCCGCGATTAATATAAATCTCTATTAAATCCTCTACGAATCACGCGATTTAACATACAAATTTAAATCCTTTGAGCAAGCGAGAAAATATTAATCCTCTCATAAATCCCATTCACCCTTTTAAATACAAGCCTATTTTCTGCATTTTTGTAACAGTTTGAGAATTTGTACGACAGATCTGTCACAAGTACGTTTCCAATTGTGATTTCTACAGCGAAAAAAGTTTTTCGGTCCTGAGAAATCACATCGCCACTGTCTTTTGAGAGCCCAAATGACAGAAACAGAGTGTTCTTGTCAAATTAATCTTATATTTGTCCGATGAAGCCACTTTGAGATTTATTTTTACTCCTGCTAATCATCTTTTAATTGCCGGTGGAGACATAGCATTATAGATTACAAAAACAATAATGCATTGCTTATTATTATATTGGCTTTCCCCTAATTTCACTAAATTTTGAAATTATACCAATTGAAGCCACATTAAAAAATTTTCTACTTGCTGCAAATTTCTTTTTCGTGTTGCTGACCACAGCCACAGTTGCTAACTAAACGCAGTCATCGCCAAAGTGCCGGTGTTTTCAGACTGTTGGCGGATTCACTTCCTGTTCCTCTGGAAAAATCATGGAATTCTCGTTGGATTTTTAAAAGGTAATAAACTTTAAGATTTTGCTTTATGTTTGGATATTACATTCAAAATTTATTTAGTAAATTTTTAAATTTTTAATTGAGACGTTGTAGTGTCCCCCTAAACACTTTTAACATAAAGTTGATCATCTTGCTTTTTCAAGCTGTTTATGAAGGTAGTGTACGTTTTGTAATTAAGAAAATGGAAAATGTCAATGGCATAACACTCGATTTTTTAAACTTCCCCTTCCGACCATTGCACAGCACTTGATTCCGATAAATTTTCGTGAATCCGATTGAGAATTAAGATGACAAAACTATTTCCACGATATGTCGACTGTCGCTAACATAACGCATGATCATCCTCTCAACTCAGATTACAGATTACTGCTCTTCTCTACAGAACGCTTCTTTTTAAATCTTTACTCATGAAAGCCAAACAGCAGTTTCTTAAAAACTTCAACTTTGTATTTTCCAATACAAATCAACAAAAAACATCTATTACCCCTAGGTGTGCCCAACATTAATGCCCATTACTGTGATTGAATAACGATAAGTCCATCCTAGTCACAGGACCCATCCTTCCAGCCATCCCGCCATCGTTCGTCCGCTTTGCTGCAATCGAAAATCGGTTTGCCCAGTTTCTTGTTCACACGATTATGGAAATTGCACAGCCACTGCGTGAGCTTGGCCTGACTACTTGCGTTCACTGGATTCGCTTGCAAACTGCAAAAGACAAACTAAATGAAACTATCGAGTCATCTGACGGGTTCTTCGTACTCTTTTTCGAAATCCTTCGCACAGTATTCACATGGATACAATCGGGCGAGTGCATCGTAAAACACTCGTACGTCCCTTTTCTGGCCATCGGTGGGATTGTCCGGGTAGATTGCTGCCATCGTATGAAGAAGTCCCCAGGTGCTTTGTCCCAAACTGTCTCTGTCCAGTGGACAATCCTGCCGCGGTGCGCTGTTCTCACCATTTCCGTTGCCATTGCCATTGTGTTCTTCCACAGATTTCTTAAAACAAAAAAAAAATAAATCATGCTTTTGGGTTCTGGGAATATTCCGGATCAAACTTACCCTGGTCGATGTATGGCTTATATCTCGCTGCTGGCGTGACCACGTCTTGAAATCCGTACACGTACGGCAATTTGGATCAGGCCTGGTTGGGGAATCGTATGCATTGTATTTGGACATTTCCTAGTTGATTTATAATTGATTAAATCCAAAAGTTATCTGGACTGATTACACAAAACACGGCCGTCTGTAGTCATGTAAAAAATATTTCTTTTTTCATGAATGTCAAATGTCGGCGAAATTTGAGGTTATCTCCAACCCATGGTGTACATTGGACATAAAAAGAAACGTACTAGATTTCGTTCTATAAAATTATTGAATATTTAACCTTTCTTTCTTGTTTAGAATATATGAAATTTGATATAATTTAAAAACGGATGATAAAAAGAAACAAAACAGGTTTGAAAGTAGATTAATTGTAGTCGAAGTGTTTTTTTAGTTCAAATCTTTCGCTGCTTATAAAGGGTAGCTTTTAACTACGGGTGATGAGAATTCTCCCGCCAATAGTTATGCTATATTTTTTTTTTACCGGTCATGGTGGTGAAGTATGACATTTCAGTTTTTTTTTAATTTTCTTCTTCTAATTTTTAATGCATTTAAAAGAGTAAAGGACTATACACATGGGCGCGACCGAACGGATTGCGAAATTGGGAACAAACTATTTTTAGAGAACTAACAACAGAAAAATTGAACATTTTTGTATGCAAGTGGCAGGTTATTTGATTGGTTTACAAAGAATTTATAAGAAACTTCAGTATTCAGTATTCAGTTAAAATGTATTTTAAAGGCCAAATAATGCATTTCAAACTATTTGACGCGAAAAGCCTGACGGCACGAACTGTCAAAGTTTATTCAAAATTCGTAACGACTGCCCATTTTCCACAAACTCTGTGAAAGCAAGTATGCAAATTGCTAGGTTATTTGGTTTCCCAGATATTTCTCTACAAAAATGTCCATTCTTCTGTGTGTAAATGCCCTAAATTTGGCTTGTTCGCAATTACTCAATTCGTTCACTTGCGCTCATTTGTACAGTCCTTAACTCAAGTACACATATAAATTTCCAATGAGAGTGGGTGTGGACGCAACTGCCACAAAATTTAAGAAAATTGTGTGGATACGTAAGAAAAAATGAGCAACTTAACGTAAGAAAAAATTAAGAAAAAACTTAGTGCGAGTTCTCATTTTCTTTGATAGTTTCCCATTTTTTAAATTTTCCGCACATGTACCGCACACACACATGTGGAAAAAGTACATTTCCACACAATGTTTACAATTTTGGCACCTTTTTTTATTACATATTTGTTTACACGTCTTTTGTAGTTGCCTTATAACTCAACGTCTATTTGTCTGCTTTACCTACCGATGACATTTTTATCATTTTTAATGAGTGAAAAACATGAAGAGTCTTACCAGCATCAATGAAGATTTATACTTTGTCTCCACCAGCCATAAAGATGCGATTATTGGAAGACGATTAAAAATAAATGCCGAAGTGCCTCCACTGGACACACATTAGATTAATTTGACACAAACACCCTTCGTCAATTTGGCTCTCAAAAGAAAGTGGCGATGATATTCCCCAGGAGCGAGAAAAAATTTTGTTGCAAAAAGGCCAATAGAGAACAATTTTTTGACTGAACTGTCATACATGGACAGTCTTAGCTTTCTTTTTCTAATCTCAAACTTGTTTTATACTGAGACCTAGTTTAGGAATTGCATTTTCTTCGTAGCGAAAAAAGAATTTCCGCCTTAAAAATCACAACAAAACACATACTTGACAGAAACGTCAAACATGGGATTGCTTATGTTTTCTTCTCAAGTCTCAAACTAGTTGAAAGCGGTGTCTGAAAAGGTTGAATGGCATTTAGGCAGAGATTTATTTGCAATCGCTTGTAAGAATATTGTTCGAAGATTCACGTTCATAGCGGCTCAATGTCCAAATCAGTCATAAAATTGAAATGGATTCAAGTTGCGTTGGGTCTTAAGGCAGTGACAGATACAATATTTACTGGTATTTAAATGGCTCACATCCGCCATGTTTAATTATGGTCATATAAGTTCGTGCCCTCTTATGTGTAAATATAAGAACGAATATAGCATGCACGATTGTGACAAGTCAGACCAATTGTTCACGACACCAGTCGTGCCAGCTATGCAGTGCGAATAGGTTAACTCCACAAATGTGTTAAACTTGCAAAATTTGGTGGGTAAACCTCGGATTAGTGGGTGCAATGGTGTAGGATTACTGTGCATGAGGTCCCGGGTTGTGATCCCAATAAAAGTTTTTTTGCGAGTGTCTGACAAACCCTACAAGAGTGTAATTTAATTTGTTATGAGAGACCTGCCAAGTCGCCGTTCGGAATGGGCATAAATTAGTTCCCCTTCATGTGTGTTAGAACATTTGTAACGCACGCAAACAGCATGCATACTTGTTAGAGGCTAGGTGGTTGGTTTTTTTTTTAGTCCCCGAGAATAGAATAGTCCCCGATTCTGTGTATGTAGTAGTCTTCGAAGCCTCCCTCAGTACCTACATATAGGGACACCGACACGGAACCCATACCCAAGGTATACTTTGCCAAATCAACTAATGTTATGGATCTTGATTGAAAAGCTAACCGAAAGTATGGCTTCTTTTTTCGGAGTGGCCCCTATTAGCAAAAATTAAAATTTCAACAATTTACTATCTACTACCTCCGTCGAAGCTCGCTTATTCCTCTGCGGATAATTTCTTTGATGTGAAGTCTTGCCTCTAGTCCTTAACATTTTTCCATTACGTATTCTGTTGTCAGACGACCAAGAAGTTCCAGCTCGTTTATTACATCTACAGATGCTTGTACCTTGAGTGGCTTTTCTTATGACCTCATTGCATACGAAGTAACAGTCTTCGGATCAGTCTTTTGCTTCTGAGACTGACCAGAGACGCTGGCCCCTTTTTTACTTTCGCCACATAGGAAGTAAAGTAAGTCCACTCTATTTTTAAGTAAGTAATTGATAAGGACTGAAGCTGCTCAGGGTTTGGCTGTTTATACCCGACCCAGCGTATATTAAGTTTGATGTATAGTTTGTAACGCAGTGAAATAATCACCGTAGACCCCTATGACCTTTTAGAGATATGAATGGGACCGACAGGAGAATCGATTAAGCCATGTCCGTCCGTCCGTCCGTCCGTCCCTCCGTCCGTGTGTAAACAACTTTTAGGCATAAATTTAAGGCAGAGAGCTGAAATTTTGTGGGTTGGTTGGAAGTCCAGTCCTTCAGATCAAGTTTGAAAATAAGCTGAGTCCGCCCACAGACACGCCCCCTACAGGCCTGTATGTGCGACCATCTCTAATTTAAAAAAATACATTTTGCAAATTTTAGCTATGTTACAATGGCGCTAGCGCATCCATTTTTGGTACGTAACATTGCCTTATAATTGTCTTTAAAATAACCAAAAAATTTTAGCTTTTTTATTGGCCACGCCCACTTTTTAAGGGATTTTAGCTTAAAATGACTGTTTTTCAATAAATATATATGAAATTTGACAAAAAATTATATGACAAAAGCTGTAGATATTAGCATTTTCTAACTTTTATGTATGTATGTGCCTCCGCCCACTTTTGTGGGCGTGGCGTTAAAAAAAGTGATGTTTTTAGTTAAAAAGGCGGAGTTTTAGGCCGAAATGTATGCAACCACCTAGTATAAAGCGTTCAAGAGTTATATTTTTATATCCCGCCCACTTTTTAGAGGCGTGGCAGTTTTCCTTATGGTATGGTCGGGTATTTTGCAATCCGTCGTAGATGGATTGAAGCTTTTGCATACCCACTGTTGCACTTTCCCACTTGTTTTTTCTTACTTTGATTTTACATGTAAAATTTGTTTCGCTATAGTAAGGCTTAGATTAGACTGCATGCTATTTTGGCATATTTGACGTTAGAAGAAAAATATTTACAGCAGTTTTCTTCTTGGGTACTTCAAATATGCCGTCAACAGTAAATCCGTCCGAATCCGAGGCTTGTTTCTGATTCGTGACTGGTGTTTCTATACGTGGCCGGGAAGTCACCCCGACGGCACGACCCCCAACCTGGAGGACCAGATACTTTGTTAAGCTCTAAGGACGGAGAGCCGGATAGCCCGCTCCTTATAGGCCTGAGCTCCGAATACGTCGTAGTAGCCCATATAAGGTGTTCACTAAGTAGTTCGGCCTGACTGGAACTATAGACGCCACCGTTGATTCCATCTGGGGAATTCCTCCGCTGCCGTCCGGATGCAAGGAGAAGTGCCTTAGTGGGAACACTCCTCCCCCCTCTCTCGTCTGCTACCCCTAACAACCTTCCAAAGGGGTTGGAACCCAATCTCCAGTTGAGGTACTAGGCACCCGGTGTTCACCACGGGGAGGTGAGAGTAGGAGTTGATAGACAGAGGTGGGTTTAGAAAAACCTGTGGATGCTTGTATCCTCTTGAGTGCACATGTCTATCCTTTGACCACCAATCAAAACACAACGTCTACGATGGCTGGGTCATCTAGAGCGGATGGACACCAACGCCCCGACCCGGAAAATCTTCGAATCCACACCACAGGGATGGCGCGGTAGAGGAGCACCGAGACTCAGGTGGCGCACGCAAGTGGAAGGGGACCTCAGCCAACTTCGCGTGCGAAACTGGCTTGTTGGTTGAGGCCCAGGCCCACCCCGGACTGTAGCGCCACCTTAAGTAAGTAAGTAAGTACGTCAAATATGCCAAAATGGCATGCGGTCTAATCTAAGCTTAAGACCGGAAAAAAAAGTCAGCTGAGAAGGGATGTGTGACCTTTTGCTTAGGGCCTGAAGTCTCTTTCTCAAGGGATTAACAGTTTACCTTTCGAACCGTCCAATCCATGTTGTTTTGATGACTTTGAATCTGCAGTTTACAATATAAATGCTGGGGTTCCCCAGGGATCAGTTTTGCTACCGATTCTCTTCCTCGTTTTCATAAACGATCTCTTGTCTGTCAGTTCTGATCCAAATCACTCCTTTGCCGATGACAGTACCCTTAACTTTTCATATTTGTTCTCGGTTTCTCGCCCTTATTCTTCGGACGTAGAACTTCGGATGCAAAACTATTTGAACTCCGACCTTAACAGCAAGGTATCATGAGGAACTCTTAACAGAGTTTAGTTTAATATTTGAAAAACTCAACGTAGTTTTTTGTAACATTCAGACTTTCAAGCTTTCAATCACCGGTACGTGTGTCATAAAAAACTTAGATTGGATTGACTATATATTTGAGACTGCCAAGAGCGCCGCGCAATGCCTAGGATTCCTTAAAAGGTTCAACGGGTGTTAAAGCTTATTGACGACAGAGAAATTGAAAAGTCATACGACTCTCGCTTGCCTGTCACTTTTTTATCGCTTTTTCTACGCACTAGTGTTCCAACAGCGAAATAGTCAATTGCATTTCAGCCCTTAAGATATTCAAACCTAATACCCGCTTAAGATTGCATGCACATCAGCTCATACTTCAGTTGCCCTTTGGAAGATGTACAGTGAAATTCAAAGGTTCTTTCATAAGTCGTACAACGCGAATGCAGAATATCCTGCCACAATCAGTTTTTTGTACTCATTGCAAAATGCAGCTATTCAAAACAAGAGTGCACCTGTACCTCTCTTCCTTATTCTCTTCTTATTATCCTTTCCGCTCGTGAGATAGGAAACATTTGGTTAGGTTGAAGTGGCTGTCGGGTCCGAAGAAACCAACTCACTTAGATCTATGTAGGTCCATATATCATGAAATGGTGTCATAATGGACCTACAAATATGGACCTATGAAATATTGCCTTCTCGTTGAACCATATCGAGCTTCTAATGAATCGTAAGAGACTTTTTGAATCAGTCGTACTAGGATCACTAAGATCAATATAGAAGAAAGCTACAAGGTGAAGATTCTTAGAGAGCGGGGCAAATGCAGAGAAGGTGGAGAGTGATATTCTTCCCCCTTATCCATGCAGCTCCTGCAAAAGTCTTTAGAAAAGACACCAAGCTTTGTCGTGTGATTGTCTATCAGATAGTGTCCTGTAACGACACCGATTGTAGCACCAGGAGATCTATTAAGAGCTATCAAAGGAACATTAAAAGGGTGGTAAAAAACTCCCTTAATATAGCGAGTATATTGCATAAAAAAACATACGACAAATATGGGAAAATCACCATAGACGGCTCTAAGTCCCTTTTAGGCATTAAAGAACTTTGTCTCCGCTAATAATTCAGAAAACGCCACCACGCTGATGTCAAAGATGTTCAACTATCTCCAATCGGTGCTTTTTAGGGCTTAGAAAGCCATTGTGCAGCAAGGCAATCTCTGGTGCAAATAAAGTGCCCAATTAAAGGACCACATCAACCCAGTCCTACTCTACGTAGCACGGACCCAAAGACGGATGTTAACGCTTTAGTTGCTTCGAGAGTATAATCCTTTGGGCGATTTTTTTAGTATCGCTCGAAGGTTCTCTACTACTACTCCCGTATGTAGATAGATGACAGAAAGTTGATGAGGAGTTTTACATAATCTCGAACGTACATAGCGACATCGTCATAGCCTTTAAAAAATGGTTGTCCTAAGTGAGAGGGTTACAAAAATAACATTCTGTCAACGGGTACTTTGGGCCTCTGGGAAATGCTACAGATTCCCAAAGTTGAACTCAAAAGTAAGAAAATTAACCCATAGTAAGGCGTCTTACGAGCTGAAGTCTGGTATTAGGCATCTTAGATTGCAAGACATAAAAAAAAAGAAATAGAATAAAGCCGGTATAGTTCTACTAGTGGGGTCGACCGAGGGTATATTAATTTTAATGCATATTTGTAACACAGTGAAAAAATCACGTCGATTAAGCCATGTCCGTCCGTCCGTCCGTCTGACCGTCTGTCCGTATGTATGCAGTTTTGAGGTCTTTAAAATTGAGCTAGAAAACTGAAACTTGCAGCGTTGCTTGGTTCTCATTTTGTACAGAGAAAGTATGAAAATTAAGAAGATCCGCCCACAGCCACGCCCACAATTGGCTTGAATGTCAGACAACCTCAAATTTACATTCTATTTCAAAATGCCTTATGGTAACGATGGACAAAACATATGAACTCAAATTTTGGTGGAAAGCAATATAGACCAGAAGCCTTTAATTAGACAAAAATTGGATCGCCCACTCTATTGACCATGCCCACTTTTAACATCTGAAATCTTTGAAATCCTGATTTCTCGGGAATAAATTCCCCCCTAAATTGAAAAAAAATTATATGACGAATATTAAAGATATTGCCATTTGCTAAGTTTATTGCATACAAAGCATTGAGCTCCGCCCACCTTTAGGGGGCGTTTTGGGGAAAAAACTGTCTTTTTAAGTATTTATATTGGCTTTTAATGCATTTCCTCGTGATTCCAACGAAATAAGAGTTAATTGATTTTATTTTCAGCCTACGCCCTTTTTTAGGGGCGTGGCCTATACAAATAATTGACATTCAGTATGAGGAACAGACTAAAAAATTTTAAATTTGGTGTTAATGGATAAAGAGGGTCGGGTATTTAGAAGTTCGTTACAGGCGAACTCTTGCACTTACTTACGTGTTTTTCAAATGCATTTTATTCAGTGTTTTAGTTGCAAATCGAAAATAATATACTTAATACATTATATAGAAAACGTCTAGTTCTACAGTTGTTTTTCACAACGTTTTGAGCCACGCCCCCATATGGAGGCAGAATTTAAGGAAACCATAACGAAAACCCCCAAGATTTACTACACACAAATTTTTTCCACCCCCATTTTCATTATTTAAAAATTTTATTCGACCAAAAATTACATTTTTGCGAGTTTTTTCAAGCCTCTCTTTCAAAAGTCTCTATGAAGATTTTTTCATATTGCACTTCGGTGGCGTATACGTAACATTTTTTTCAGTGAATTTTCTTTACATTCAGGCAAGGTTGTGATATTTGATAATTTTTCAAAGCGTATTTTAAACTTTTTAGATTTAAGTGCTGCGATTTATTTCAAAGTTCTGGCAATAAAAAAAAACAAACCTCAACATACCCTATATCAACAATTCCCCTCCGAAGCTCCATCAAAAAAGCTCCAATGATACAACAAGTTATACCCCTTTTAAGCAGGAAATTCGTCAAAATCCTCCCCTAAAGAAAAGCTCCAGCGTAAAAAGAGAAAAACAAACGAACTTTTCCAATAACTCAACGACGAGACCCTTAGTTGCTTCCCCAAAAGAATTTCAACCGAATTTCTTTAGTCTTCGTGAGGTGTTATTCGTGAAAACAACTAATTCGCACACGTTCGACTCTTCAATATCTCCTTCTATATGGTTAACAAAGGAATTTCAAATTCCACTAACAAATTATCCAAGGATTAAGTAACTCTAACAAAAATATAAACAAACAAACAAATCAACTACTCACTAGTGTACTTAAACAAATAGTTAAAACCCGAAAAGCAATACTAATATCCTTTAGTCGTGTAAAAAAAAAAATAAATTTACAACTCAATTAATAATTCAAAGGAATCGCTCCCTAATTTTTGTTCTGTTCTCTCGTAGGGACGTATAGAAGAAAAAGGTCCTTTCTTTGGTTGATACTCGTTTTTTTATTCCATCAATATATTTTATCCTTCTTGGTGTTGTGTATTAAACATATATAAATGTGTGTGTGTTTGCGTGTATAATCAAATTTCGCTCTATTGTGTCGAAGTTTTCGACGCTTTCAATCGTAAAAGAAAACAACAACAGCAACAACAACAAAAAAACCAAATTATCCTTACGAATTATATGCAATATAGTAGTAGATCGTAGTCGATAGAGGGAGTTGCCCTCCCAAACTAGTGAATACTAATTAATTCAAATGCACGAAGTTAACTGTTTACCCACCACGTTCCAAGGATATTAATTTTAATCACATGGCAGCATGTTATCCAATATAAATCGAGGCACACTCGAAAGTAATTTGCTCTTGCTGTGTGTCGGATAAAAGTCAAGATACAGTCCATTAGAGTGTCGTATCTCGAGTATGTTGCAGGCAGTGTGACTGTGTGTTCTCGTTAATTCGAGAAAGGAAAGGACCCCCTTGTTGGACTACATACCTTGTACGAAGGGCGGCGGTGTGATAAATATCTCATTCCGCTTGTTGAATATTAATAATCCATAAAATAGGCGAGTGGGTGGTGTGTGCAGCAGTGAACACCACCTCCACTGATACACTTCTAACCGAACAGCAACAGACAAGAAAGGATAACCGTGTGTGCAATTCAACAGTGCTCCGTGTAGTTTCCTCTGTTTTTTTTTTTTTTTTTGCGAACAAGGTACATTGCATAAAGTTGGGGGCAAACATTTGAATCCCTTCAACTCGACCACCACTGAGCTGCTTCCCCGAAAAAAAAAGTGTTTTGTTCGGTGCTCCTTCGCTCATTCGTTCTTTGCTCCTCCAATGTGGATGCTCTTCCCATCACCGTTGACCTAATTTCAAGTTGTTCGTGTTCGGTGTTCGTATACGTTCCGTGTCGTCCTCGTAGTCATCGTCGTCGTCGTTGTTTCTCCGCTTCCTCTTTTTCGTGTTTGTTTCGTGTGTCCTTTTGTACGCTATCGTGCTCCATTTGAATGTGTCTTTTTTTTGTTCGTCGGCTAGTTCGTTAGTGTGGTTTTTACTTGCCGCTCGTCCTTTTGTGAAAATAGAGTAT
The DNA here is from genome assembly GCA_947623515.1 of Neoascia interrupta. Lineage (NCBI taxonomy): Eukaryota > Metazoa > Arthropoda > Insecta > Diptera > Syrphidae > Neoascia > Neoascia interrupta. The sequence continues at coordinate 39,281,577 of OX392463.1, forward strand.
AAAAAAAATTATATAAATTATTGTAAAAGAAAAAAAAATAAATATATATTAACAAAGCACGCGATTATAATATTTCTCGGAATATAATTGAAGATATAAAAATTATTATTGGTGAACTCGGTTTCAGTGGCTTTATGTGTGTGTCTCGCTGTGTACGATGTGTCATTCGTTCGTGGTAGTTAATTACAATTTAATTCCTTCGTTCTAACGTGTAACGACTGCGTCATCAAGAGCCAAGTTCAGAGTGTGGGTGAGATATACATATAGAAAAAAAAAGGAAAAATATTAATAAAAAAAAAAAACAAAAAAACAAGGAGAATTCCAAAGGAGATTAATCCTGTAGATACTCGCATACTTGCATTATCGGAATTACGTTTTGCGTTGTGGTCGTTTTTGCTCTTGTGCAGGATTACGTATAGTTTCTGGTAGCTGCTCTGCTTTGTGTGTGAGTTTTGTCGAACGGCTAAGTGGACAAAGGACCAAACAGCACAGCTAAGCTAACTAACAAAGAGATTCTCTCACCATATAACTAGACGGATCCTTCCGCAGCCGCACGAGGTATGGAAGTGAATATATAACTGGATATAATTCGTTCTTCACACGCAGTTGAATTGTTTGGTAAGTTTGAGTTAATGACACATGAATTCACTTTTTGGTTGTTCGAAAATAGGTTGTAGGCTTGGGACGAGATTTGAACCAATTGGAAAGAAGTTTGTGTCGTGCTTTGAAGGTGTTTTCTTATATGATTTTATACACTATTTTAAGTAAACTCAGAAAAGTTCACCGGAAGCATGCGGCTTGATCTTAAATTTGTCAAATACATTTATGGCCCTCTTTTTTAACTCAAGATCAACCCCGAAATGTCGATAAATACGATCTGAGACTTGCAGCTCGGAAGAGTACCAGCCTCGTCACTCACATCCATGCATCACAGCATGCGTTTCAGGTGTTGTTACAAACACATGGAGGGACCTACAATTTTTTAATGATTTTGAACAGCGCATTGAGATTACAAATGACAATTTCAGTGAGTTTGTCAGCCCCCCGCGGATGTGGGACCGTGAAAGAAATTGTATTGGCCTGGCCGCTACTTGAACCTGAAACCTAGTGCTTAAGAGTTCGACACAATAACCATTGCACCACGGCGGCGCCACGCCTCCGTATTATCTGCTGATGGTATTGAGCAGTCTATACCTTCCACTACTACTACCACAACCTACTTGTTAACAGTAAACATAAGTTTTTTTTTTCGTGGGTAGGAAAAACCTTCATAGGCGCTACGAGGACCGCACATGCTCATAGTAGTGTGAGATTCTTACTCACTAAAAAACCTCCCATTTTCCGTCAGACTAAGTTTCCTTAACAAGTAGTTCAAGCTTCTGTTTCTTCTAATGCTGCTATATCCAACGGTTTCATCCGTTGTAGTCGGCGCGCAAGATTTGTCTGATCCAAAGATCGGATAATTTCATTGTTGCAATGTCCGCGATCACGGACAGTCACTGTTGCGATTCCTAGATCTCGGTATAGATCGCTATTTCTTATGTACCATGGAGCAATTACGATTGCTCTGGTGTCGGCTCCAGTCATACCAGAACAGATCATACCACGACCGCTTATACCCGACAACTCGAACCAGTCACAACCCGTACCCGAACAGCTCGGACCGAACACATTTCGCACCGCGACGTTTCAGACCCGGACAACTCGTACCTTAGGCCACACCCCCCCATACCTTTGCTCTGAGTGTCTTATTTCGAAAAATTTCTAAAATAGATGTATTGCTTGGTTTAGTACAACCCCAGAGTTGTATACCGTACGTCCAAGATGGTTTTGGCACTTGCTTATACAAAAGCAGTTTGTTATATATGCTAAGTTTCGAAAATCTTCCGATAAGCCAATTCATTTCTCTTAACTTGATTTCGAGCTCGTCGCGTTTCTTTTTAACGTGCGGCTTCCATTCAAGTTTTGCGTCTAGAGTCATTCCTAGATATTTCGCTTCATTTGAGTACGGGATTTGTACCGAGTTAATGAATAAAGGTTTGTTGTTTATCTTTTTATAAGTAAAGTTAACATGCATTGACTTAGTCTCGTTAAGGACGACTCGCCAGCTCTTCGTCCAGTCGCATATTTTGTCTAAGGCGCGCTGAAGTGTCCCTGTTGATAATTCAACTGTCGTATCAATAGCGAGAATTGCAGTGTCGTCAGCAAACGTAGCTAAAATTGTTCCCTCATCATGCTGTATGTCTCTTGTATACAGCAAAAATAATATTGGGCCGAGAACGCTTCCTTGCGGGACACCGGCATTTATCTCTTTGAATTCCGAGTACTCATTTTAGGTAAGACTCCAAGATTCTATAAAATTTTTGGAAAAGCCCGGCGAGCGAGACAGCGATCACGCTGGTATTGTGAACCACCCCATACATTGCCATAGATTGAAATTCATTTGACAGCTCGCCTGAGACCCTCGCTCGCTCTCTCGCTCTTTATGTGAAACAGCCTTGTCTTTTATTTCAAATGGCGTTTTAAGTCGTACATTCAAAGCTTTGATTTCCTTGCAGTATTATTGTTAGTTAAGCTAGGCGCTCTTTTCTTTTTCGCTACGCTTCCGCCGAATTTCAAAGGAACTACCAAGTGATCTGAACAAAGATCAAAGCGTTCTTCTACGTTCGTTAGGTAACGAGGTAACCCCTTGGCGATGAAGAAGTCGACGGCGTCAGGTATTTTATTTCTGTCGGTAAATTTAATGCTCTTTCATGAAAGTGTTGATTACGTAGGATGTACAGTTTCCGAGTTAAAAGCAAAAAAAACTAGAAAAACCAAAAAGACTAAAAAACATGCTAGCATTTTGATGGTTTTGGTCAATATCTTAAAGCACACTATATTTTTTTTTTTAATTCTTCAGATGCGAATTCAGCAACCCAAAGACCACAGAAATAAAAAACCAGTGAGTAAGTGCTACAGTGTGTACGCAGAAGTTACAGTCCGTAAAACGGACCGTTGAATACCCCATCCTATCCCACATAGTAAAATGCTGACGGCATTCTGATTTTTTGACATTTTATGAGTAGTGCAAATTTCGAAAAAGGGCGTTATTGAATTCAAATTCAATATTTTTGAAAAATCGACCCCTTAAAGGGGGCGTGGCTAAAAACTTTGTATAAACGAAATCTGGACTGAAGTCTCGCCTAACCTGCTACTTTTTTTGTTTCATGCTTTCCGAAATTAGGCTCAAGGCCAGTCGAAATTACGGTTTTCTTGAAAATTTTAGGTTTTACTTTAATTCTGCCTCTAAATGTGGGATGCCGTGGCGTAGTGGTTAGTGTGTGTGCTTACTACGTTGGAGGTCTGGGCTCGAATCCTGCCATCGTCACCTGAAAAAAAAGACTTCTTCTTTTTTTCAGTCAACTAACACATCAGCATACACTGTTGAGCAGTTGGCCCTGGTTCACCTCGAGCTGTTGCGCCACTCTATTTATTTATTTATAAATGTGGGCGCGGCCCAAAGTCTTGTATGAACAAAATGTAGAACTAAGCGTTTTCTACATAAAATATTAAGCGACATTTTTCAATTTCGTGGAAAAATATTGAGTTAACTGCATTTGAAATTTTTTTCTTAAAATAGATGCCACGCCCACTAGAGGAGAATAACCAATAAAATTTTTCTTTTTTGTGTCTTACATTCATAAGGAGATGCTTAATATCAAATTTGAGCCATTTAGAACGTCTTAAAGTTTTGAAATCCCTGGAGGTAGTTGCACAATTAGACCAATTGTGGGCGTGTCTTTGGGCGGATTTCAAAAATTTTTACACTTGTACTGCTTCGCATGACGTGGACCTTACGTACCCTAGCTCAAATTTAAGGCCTAAAAACATGTGACACACAGACGGACGAACGGACGGACGGACATGGCTCATTCGATTCAGAATTCGGTCTCGATCATATGCCCTTAAGGTCTTGGTGGTCTACCATTGTTATTTCACCGTGTTGCAAACTATGTGACAAACTTAATGCACCTCCTATCCTATGGGATGGGGTATAAAAATCCATATGTATATTTTTTGTAACGCGGAAATACGGTTTGACTGGGCTAAGTCCAATCTCCCGAGTTCTGAACTGAAATCACGTGAAAGGTTGAATCCATTTGACTTTCTTCTCCATAATACTCCAAATGGAGAACACTTCAAAGATGACAAGCTCGGTTGTTTCGAATCTCTTAATTGTGAACATCGAATGCGAAATTAAAAGCTGTAAGATTGAAACAAAGTGTTGAAGAGTAATTCTCGTTGCTAGAGTTATTAATGCTATTATGAAGCCAACATTAAGCAACGATTCTCCATATGGTATCCCATAAGAGAGAGTATTTAAAAATGAAAAAATAGTACAGCTTCAAGGAGTAATTTTTCATTCAAGTGTAATACAGAAATAATAGTGTTTATCTTGAAGCTCCTTTAAGTTAAAGTCTCTCACCCAGTGCTTCGAGTTGAAATCGATATAAGTGCGATATAATAGAATAGGCACACCTTGGTCACCTCATGATAATCTAATCTGAAAACCATCCGCTTTTAATTTTTATCCACTGTCGCATGCATTAGGGCCCGCTCTCAAAGTGGCCTTAAGCTTGATTATAAGGCACTCCAAAAACCTGGGGTTAGTTCTCGATCTAAGTACCACACCCATGCTTTGGAGTATTTAATTCCTTTTTCTATTAAAAAGAAAAATTTCGCACACGGTGAAAATATTTTACAGTTTGACAAAATTTTGTCTCGTTTACCACAAACAGTGACTAAGTGACTAAGTAGTAGTGACTAAGTGACACATCTACACACACTCTCTGAGTTTTGGTGGAAATTAAAATGTCATTTTAATTAATTTGTTAATTTATCAACCCTGCATGTGGGTGGCCGCTTTTAACCCGCTCTACACAATATTTCAATTTAACAAATTAAAAACTTTTTACCCCCATAATGAGTATGTGTAAACTTTTGTGCGCGAAATAACTGTGCAAATATGCTTGAAGAGCTAAAACTTTGTAATTTGTTTTCTGTGGAAATATTGATGTTGTGTCATCTATTTTTATCACACCAAAACTAAATGTCAGCGCAGAACACATTTTCAGTAAACAAAATGTGTATGTATGTAGGTGAGGTGTGACAATTAAAATTTATCCACAACCACTCTGACAACTTGTCCAAATAAACTCGAAAAGCAGATTGGGTGGTAATTTGAAGGGCTTACATTTTAATTAGTATTGAAATTTATTGTAAGGCAGCCTACATTAAAACCAATGACATGTGTGGTAAGTAGAATAATTTTTAGTTATTGCAAATAAATTGAAAGTTAATTAACGTTACGTATACAAAATGTATAAATAGAGGTGTTAAGTAAGCGTGAAACCGCAAAGCAATTAAAAGTTATCACAAATGGATAAAAAAAAGCACCACCATTTTGAAGTAATCCGTTGTGGATGAATGACAAGTTTAAACCGTTGGCTATAGTTTTTTTTTTAGTAAGCTCGCAATCAATGGCTTAAGAGTAGGTTTGTAACTTTAAATTTGAAATAATTAGGTAAGATAGTAGAGAAAGAGACCTCGACCAATGCAATTGCAGCTGATGCGGTAAAAACCCTTCTGCACATATGCACAAAAGCTTATCACCGCAAGTGTTATGCCTTTACGAAAGAAAGCCATGGTAAAGCAACGAGAGCGTTCGGCTACAACACTTGAGATGCATTTGAATGTAGCCCATTTAAGAACTAAAAGGAATAGAAGAGAAAGTTAAATATTCTGACGACCCTTACCTGGATAGTAAGTGTCGACCAGGACGCCGGCCATTCAATGAAAGACCAACGCTCTAAGATTCCTTTTCTGTACCTTGCCGCCAAACACTGCTCCATAAAAAAAACCGACGATGTTGACTTTATTCACGCAGGCTTGTATTTGTCTGAGTTGTCAACTGATCACCACTTAGTGCTGTGTAAATTGTTTTTCAGTGACAGTATTCCTTTGCCACCCAGGCGAAAACCAAGACTGGTGACCCGAATACGGTGGGAAAGGTTGCAGGATGCTGACTCTGATTTCAGGGAGCGTTTTGCACAGCATGTTTCGGAGAAGTTTGAACGAATTCCAACTGACCTTTTGTATGTAGAGGAGGAATGGCAGCTGTTTTTATCGGCAGTCATTGCCTCTGCAGGAAATGTTTGTGGAGTAAAGCGGCTGGTGGTGAGAAAAGAACTGCTTGGTTTAAAACGCCTGAAGTTCAAGAAGCCATCAAAGAGAAGAAGAGAGCCTACATTGCGTGGATCCAATGTAGAAACTCAACTTCTCGAGCCCGGTACAATGAGGCGCGAAGGACTTCCAATCTGGCAGTCGGAACAGCCAAGGAACAGTCAAGGAAAAAGTTCGGCGAGAAGTTGGAGCACGATTACAGATCTGCAAACAAGATATTTTGGCAGACCATTCACCGGCTCAGAGGAAGGAAGTTGAATATCGTTCAAGGGGTTAAATCCAAGGACGGTAAAATCCAATCTCACTTCTTTCAAATGAGAGCGATGTCTTGCGCAGATGGAGAGATCACTTTTCGGAGCTGCTCAACCCCAACAGGGCACTGAAGATGGCATTCCCACTGCCGACGAGATAAGGGCGGAGAATAGTCCCACAGTAGACGAAGTCACTAAAGCGATTAAATCGCTTAAAGTTGACAAGTCTGCTGGAGTTGATGAAATCCGGCCAGAAATGCTCAAGGCAATGGGTGAAGAGGGTGTTAAATGGCTAACACGTGTCATAAAGGTGGCCTGGGATAGCGGTACGGCACCTGGCGATGGGAAATACGAGTTATAGTGCCCATTTTCAAAAAAGGGAACAGGAGAGATTGCTACAACTATAAGGGCATATTTCTCTTGAGTCTTCCGGGAAAAGTATTTGCGAAGGTGTTGGAAACGCGTTCCAGAGCTGTAATCGTGCCTTTGTTACCGGAACAACAGTGCGGCTTTCGGCCTGGCAGAGGCACTACCGACCAGCTTTTTACTCTGAAGGTTATCGTTGGGAAGGCCTGAGAATATGCCAAACCGGTGTACGCGTGTTTTGTAGATCTGGAAAAGGCTTATGACCGAGCCCCTCGGGGTGCACTATGGAGAGTTTTGCAGGACTATTTGCTGAGTGGACCTCTTCTGAGAGTCATCCAGTCTTTGTATGGAAACTGCAGAAGCTGTGTACGGATAAATGGCGTCAAATCCCGTCCTTTTGATGAGCGCGTTGGACTTCGCCAGGGCTGCGTTCTGTCGCCGCTCCTTTTCATAGCATATATGGACTGGAGGGTGAAGCGCAGTCTTGGCGAGCAATGTTTCGAATTGGCTGGCATCAGGATGAGCCATCTGCTTTTCGCAGATGATTTGGCCATCCTTGCATCATCCAAAGAGGAACTTCAACGAGCACTGGATAGGTTTGCAGCCGTCTGTGGTGATGCTGGGATGAAAGTAAACGTGAACAAATCGGAAGTGATGGTTGTTTCTCGAACTCCTGTGCAGTGTACCCTGCACATAAATGGAGTTCCATGAGAACAGGTGGAGAAGTTTAAGTATCGGGGTCTTTTTCACGAAAGATGGGAGAAGTGATACTGAGTTGTCCTGTAGAATTGACCAAGCTGGAGCAATAGTAAAGGAACTGCGCCGGCCGGTCATCAGGAAAGCTGAGGTTGGAGTGAAGCAAAGATTTCAGTTTTTAATTCAGTGCTCGTTCCGACCCTCATCTATGGTCATGAAATTTGGGTAATGACCGAAAGAATTAGATCGCGGGTACAAGCTGCCGAAATGAGATTCCTGAGGTGCGTTGCTGGTGTTACTCTAAGCCAGGGATAGAGTGAGAAACGTCAGTATTCGAGGGAATCTTTATGTTGCGCAGCTACTTCTCCGAGTGGAGCGATCGATGCTTCGATGGTTTGGACACGTTGTTCGCATGCCCCATGACAGACTTCCTAAACAGGTCATGCTAGCCGAGATGCGAGCGCGTCGCCCCCCTGGTAGGCCAAGAAACAGGTGGTGGGATCAGGTAAAGAACCTCTCTGAGCCCCGCCTGGGGATTGCGCTGGAGTCTCTTGAGTTGGTGGCGGAGGATCGAGGAAGATGGAAGGACCATTTAGCCACCCTCGCTCCGCGACCCTTTTAAAGGATAAGCGGCATTCGAAAATGATGATGATGATGATGATGAGGCTTGTATTTTGTTTATGGGGAGATTTAGAGCTCTTAGCTAGTGAGTTTACCTCTATACACCATAGAGACAGGGGAGTCAGGACACCCAGCTTCTGAGCATTCTCTCTTTACTCTCTTACAGCAGTTATGACGCACTTGCGACGTAATGTGCTTTGGTAATCAGCATCTTGTACAAAAGTATTTCTTTACAGTACGGTACGAATGCACACTGCAAGATGAACGAAAGATGGTTTTTCGAATAAGAGTTGGCTTCACTCCAAGGTTAAGATAACCTCCATGAAAGGACCTATGTCCTTCCATAATATTCCAGGCTAAATCAAAACCAATTGAAATAATTGGTAAGAATATTTTTCCCAAGAATATCAGGAATGTAGTGCTCTTAAAAATATGACCTCTCGACTGCGCCAAAACAACGGAAATACATTTTTGGCTGTTATCTATTTCTTTTCGCCAAAACGGAAATTTTCGGAAAAAGATAAAATGTTAAAAACTTCAAGAAGCAGCATTCCTTTTATTTTGACCAAAAAAACCAACTTTCCGACTGCGATATAAGGGTAAAAGTGTTCCAGTATCCTGTAGTTAAGTTCAGAGTTCAATAAAACGCCCAGGTTTCTGCTCGATGAAGACTAGGATTAACCTAATGTTTCCTACTTACTTGCTCTCCTAGCTTAGTGTTACGTTCTAGCTTTGTCCATCTCATATGGAAATGCCCTAATGGCTAAGAACAAAGAATGAAAACTTTCTTTTTTTTACAGCAAAAAACCGAAAACTTCTCATGGTAGAAAATATCATTGGTTCATTTATATTCTTGAGCTTAATCACCTGATGATTTTCACCCTCTTACCACCACTTAACCCTATCAAAAAAGAGCCAAACGCTTATTACCTTCTGACCACCACTGTCTCAAATGGTATCCTAATTGCCCAAAGCGTACACGAAAGCAAAATCCTCGCAACAAAAGGATCCCAAGAGAGTTTCGAAATGAAGAAAACCAACAACAAACTTAAAAAGGTGCAAAAGGACGGAAAAAATCAACCAGAGTGCCTTAGGGTGTACCTAGTCAGAGTATTGATTAAACTGGCCAACAACTTTGCAGCCGCCCCTGCCCCACTAGAATGAAAAAAAAAAGAATAAGAAAACAGGGTTTAACGTAGTGAATCGCAAATAAGTCCGACACATAACAGGTGAGGTAACTACAGTTTATATGTAAATCTTGCCAAACATCAGGTGCTCGAATGTCCCCACCATCACACAAGCCAAAGGATTATTTCTCACCCCACCCATCACGTGTGTGTATCTGACACACAGTTGTGTGTCTATATGTGCAGTGCATACATTAAAAAAAAATTGATTTTCCCTATCGATTTTCTATTGTTGCTGGAGGAAAAAACTTGGTATCCCATCGGATCCAACCGACCACCCGACCGACCAACGCGTCGCATGATACGAAGCAACCGTAACAGAATTCCTGCAGCTGGAAGGAATCCAACGAGCATGCCTGTTTACCTCCTGCCTTAGAATACAAATACAGGCATAAGGATATTTTATTAAAAAGAAAATATGAGCGCTATTAGGCGCTCATCGGTTCATGGAAATGTGGCGAGATACTTGAGGAGCATTTGGGGGGTGGTTGCGCTTATGCCGGAAGCTTATGGTGTGGTCTGGGGGAGGAAGGCGCACACTGTGTGCGTAGGCATTACCAGCGTTGGGTAATCACAGGTTAAGTATAATTCTACTCGTTTATTTACACGTTATACATACATATTTTTAGTCGGTTATGCGGACGATGTGGTGTTGATAAAGTTATTTTATTTCTAAGTTATTTTTTTTTCTTTCCTTTTATCCTTTGTGATTATTATTTAATTCATGGTTTTTGGAAAGGTCACAAATTTATTGTGCAGCTATACTTCGAGCTTAGAAGGGATGAGTAGCAAAAAGATACACAAGGACAGTGACAAATGATGGTTTAAGCCTTCTGATATATGACTCTCGTGACGTCATATAATTATGTAAAAGCGTATAGTGGAAAGGTGAAACACAGGTCTAGTAAACAGGTGCAACAGTATTCTTGATGTCACTGACGAGCTGACAGCTTTGAACCATAAAAATGGCCACTAACCGTGTCCGGCTGAAGAGTAAAGTTGCAGCTGGGGGAAGCTACACTTTTTTTTTTGCTTTCTAAGTGTTGCCAAATCTGAAAAGGATTTTTAAACCAAACAGAAACAAGGATATACTTTGTTCAAACATAAACATAATGCACATAACATAGATATTTAAAGAGGAACATAAATATCTGATAAGGGAAAAATCATTAAAAACCATATACCCCAAGGAAGGGTAATATGGCATAGCCTAAGGTGATTTGGCGCATTTTGATATTTCACTACTTGTTGCACGTATTTCCAGGTTGTTCATGTACGTTGAGACCACCTTTGGTAAAGAATACGCGCAACTAATGATCCTTCTTTTTTTAACTATGGGGACTGGGGAGTATAACGCCACATCAGATTCTTCGTGAAGATACTGCAAAAAGAGAATTCCAAATTGATCTGATTTGTATCGCCTCCCCAGGTGGCGGATAGGGGAATGCTCACCAGATGTGGTAGGTACGGGCTCCCTGGCCGGCGCCTTTTATCCAGGTTAGAGTCGGCCGAATATTAAAAACCTCTTTCCTTTCTAATATGCAAATAGAATGATAGAATATATTGCTTTTCTCCGTAAGGGCATAACACTTGCGGGGGTAAGCTTTGGTGTTTCTGTGCAGAGTTGTTCCGTACTGGCTCATCAGCATTTGCGTGTTAGATGGAGAATTAATTTCCTCTACTCTTTCTATCTTTTCTGTCCTCAATATCTTCAATAGGAGGAGGGTGAATTCGCATCCCAGCCGTATTACCTTCACAAAATTGTGTCATTTGCCTTTGAAAATGGCATGAAGAATATCGATTGAATGAAATCTGCTATTTTTTTTTTGTTGGTGATTGGGTGTTGTAAGAATAGGATAAGCAAGGCACTGATCAGCGTCGATTTGGCAATGTCCAGCATTGTAACTGAGACTACGCACCAAGAGCCTATTATACCTCCTTGGTTACCACCGGATCCTGGTCCTGGACTAGGCTTAGTGAACTTATAAGAGTGTTGAACAAGAAGATAAAGAAGATAAAAAGTTGTGCGTAGGGCTATCTATCCTACCATGTAAAAAACAAAAATTGCCTTAATAAGGAATGACCAAAAATGATGACGCTATTTAGCTTTTGTACCTGGGCAAAAATTAGTTTTGGACTGTGAAATTTTGACTCTGAAGTTAGACTTGAATTAAGGCCAACTGCAACTCGAAACGGAATTTTTGCGTTACAGTATCGACATATTAAGGTTGTTAGGTTAGGGCGAGTACCTTTCTCCAATGAGTAAAACTGATCTGCTCTACTCTAAAAAAACCACGTGGAAGTACGTGGCTTAAGGGACTGCTGTTGACATCAACCGCACATAAAAGTCTGATATCATAGCAGCGTCACGGCGATTGTAACGCGACCACGGAGGCCTCCTCTATGGATGAGAAGGACGTCTTTTACAGTCACCATGGTGTTGTTACTGATTTGGTGCCGAACAAAGATATCGTCATACTGATGGGAGACGCCAAAGAAGCAAGGACGAGGGGCTCAAGCATGTAATGGGAAAGCATGGACTAATAGACAACCGGAATAACAAATGGTGAAAGGTTTTTAGACTTCTGCAATGCCAATCGCCTTGTCATGGCGTTGACCGATGGATGAGCAAACCTCTAATCGAATTGGCCATTTCGCCGCAAGTCGCCAATCCCGTAGCAGCCCCTTTTAGATGTGCGAATCAGGTGTTGAGTGGATTTGGACGAGACCACCATCTTATGGTCGAAATAGTGAAGTTTTGCTCTACTGCCATTCGAAAACCTCACAATAACAAGCGCATCGACAAATTGACAGCGCAGTGACAGATTGAGAATCCCAGCACGTCAACAACAGAGGTCCCATCTCTTGCAAAACGTCATGTTTGATGGGCAAGGAAAATCTGCCAGATAACAAATCAGTTATTTGTACCAGGCTAACTGAAAATACCTGGCAGTAGCGGATCAGCTAGTGAAATGAACTTAAAGTTTGATTAGCAGGAGAAATGAACTCGAGTCCTTGTATCGCATAAAAGTTTATGAGGAACAGTGTGCAGCGTAGTGTGTGACACGACGAGCGCAATTACATCAACGCAGGACTGTTTAAGAAATCACCATAGAATTGATACATGGCCACAGCTCTATTGAAAGGCTTAGACGGATCTCTGCTAGTTTCGGATGAAAGCCAGCTTAAGAAATGGAAGAAAAACTTCACGATTGAACCATGTTTTCTCAAGTAATGTGATCCCAAGCTTAAATGAGGAGTCCAATCCGAATCAAGAATTTCTTGAATACGCATCGTAAGGAAGCAGTAAGGAAGAGATAATTTCTTCCATCAAATCGCTAAAGAAACGCTGCAGGACAAGACGGAACTCCCGCGGAGATGATCGAAGCATCTCCAATGTCATCCAGCAGAGCTTTTGCACCCTCTCATCGAACGATCATGGGAGAGCTTTTCCCGGAAGATTGGAAAAAAGGAACAATTGTTTAACTCCCGAAAAAGTCAAATCTTACTGAACGTGAAAACTGGAGAGGTATCTGCGTGCTACGTGCGGTGGCTGAGGTAGTGCTCCTAATTATTTTTGGGCTTTTGAAAAACCATCTTTAAGGTACTCTAGATGCAGATTACAAGCTTGTTTCCGTAATGGTTCCAAGCTGGTCTCCGGATAATTACTGAAAAGTTTGTCGATTTCAGATCACCACTTCACCTGAGGTTCATTGACTGTGAGAATCGTTTTGGTAGCGTCAATAGAGAACTTATTTGGTTTGCTCTCCGTAGAAGGGGCTTTCCAAGAACATTGACAGCTATCATTAAGGCTACGAACAATGGGGCAACGTGTCGCGTTTTCCACAGAGAAAAGTTGTCGGAGGAGTTTGAAATACAATGCGATGTAAGACAGGGGTGCATAAATAAAATAAATAAATAGAGTGGCGCAACAGCTCGAGGTGAACCAGGGCCAACTTCTCAACAATGTATGCTGGTGTGTTGATTTCTTTACATACAAGGGGACCTACAATTTTTTGCCGAATCCGAACGGCACTTTGAGAAGTTTTTCAAGACAATTAATACTCTCGGAGGGCTTGTCAAACCCTCGCGGAGGTGGGGACCGTGAAAAAGAACAAGTCTTTTTTTTTCAGGTGACGATGGCAGGATTCGAACCCAGACCTCCGGCGTAGTAAGCACACACACTAACCACTACGCCACGGCACCCCACTGACAGGGGTGCATACTTTCACCAGTACTCTTTCTGCTACTAATTAGTCATGCAGCCTGCGCAAAGTTGTTATTTGGCATCGTAGAAATTTACTGGACTCTAGCAACTTCTTTAAAGCATCTTGACTACGCAGATGACGGAACGGAAGAATAAGGAATCTCTATGAAACGACAGCAAACGACAGAAAAGGCAAACTTAAATGTACTAAAAATCAATGCAATAAAAAAAATCATGGACTCTAGCATAAGTAAGGTTAGCTAGACAACCGACAGATCCATAAGAAAGATTTCAACATCGTGGTAACTTTGTTTCGACTGGTGGTGAAAAACGAACGTGTCATTGCCAATGGGATTGGTAAAGCCAAGCGTTCGGTATGTCCAAAGTATGGAGGAACAACGAATTCAGTTTCACACATCGTTGTTCCTCCATACACATAGAGTCAGCACTCTTTTATGGGTGCAGCACCTGGGAAATAACCGTCACTAACCACCTACGGAATATACTGGCTAAGGATTTCTAGCCAAGTCGAATCTCGAATGCCGAGTTTTATTTGAGAACGGGTTAGGCGTCCGTAGGCACAATCATCCAACCGCAAAAATGGCAGTAGATCGGCCACTTTTTTCCGAAAAGTGACAGTCCTATTGCCAAATTTGCAATAAAATTAAACCCATTGACTCACAGTGGCAGAAGAGTTGGTCGATATTGAAGCACGTGGCGTATAACTATTGAGAAGGAATGCAGTCAACTGGAGAAGAGTTGGATAAGCTTTAACATATAGCTGAAGACCGCACTCCATGACTCACAGGCGTGGTAGGGGTCAGAGATTAATATTATGTTTGTTTTTTTATTCCCCATCCCATAGGATAGGAGGGATGGGGTATAAAATGTATGCTTGTCACATAGTTTGTAACACGGTGAAATAATAATGGTAGACCCCCAAGACCTTAAGGGCATATGATCGAGACCGAATTCTGAATCGAATAAGCCATGTCCGTCCGTCCGTCCGTCCGTCTGTATGTCACATGTTTTTAGGGCTTACATTTTGGGCTAGGGTGCTGAAACTTCGTACGTAAGGTACACGTCATGCGAAGCAGTACAAGTGCAAAAATTTTTGTTAGGTTAGGGCGAGTACCGTCGGTGAATGAACGCAATATAAGCTGTAACTTCTCAACTTCCAGCACGACATGTGTCAAATGCTGAAAAGTTCAGATTGATTCAGTAACAGACGTTAATTCAGCTTCTCAATCCTATCGACCTTTTAAAAGAGTAAACGGAGCAATGGAGAGTAGATTACCCTTTCATTCTTGAAGGCCCACAGCTAATATTATGCTGAGGAACAACTTTTTTCTTGCAGTACTCAAACTGACATAGAATTTAAGCGTTTCAGAAGACAGGTCTATACCAGAGTCAACCTTATTCGGCTTAAGAATTTTGCCATGAACACTGATTCCTCTGCATTACATCAATGCAGACCCTATGGCCAGGTGAGTTTGTGCTTATGGAGGGCATGAAAAGACAAACCTGATAAATTATCCTGTGGTAAAATTTGGAGATATATAACACAGCTCTTTGATCCAAAGGACTCGTGCGGTTTGTTGTCGAATAATTAGGGCCTGGTGAAACTGTTGAAATCGTCTGTTGCAATGACTTCCGCGACAAAACTACCATGTCGACTTTCCCAAGGCAACAGAATGGCTTTGGTCTGACTCTGAGGCAGGAAGAAATGCTTTCGCGTTTTTTAAAAGCCATTCAAAACCAGATAGGGGACCAGCAATGTCATTTTTTGGAAAAAGGGAACAATATAGAGACTTAGCTGTTCCTTAGATGGATATGCCAAGAAACAAAGAAATATGCAATGAACCAAGCTGCATTACCGTAGGACCACAATGCCCGTAGCGATAATATGTAGCAGTAGCCTTTCAGCCGCGGTGCCATGTGGCGTAGTACGGACAAAAAATTCAACACAATGGTGTAGCGCGGCTATGTCGAACAAAAACCTCGTTTATAAACAATAGCCAAGACTCTGAGTTAAGTTGGGTTAGATTTAATATTCTTGTACAACGGATGACACAAATTCCATTATATTTCTTTAGATTTAACCATCTCAATAAACTTTTCGACATTCTTTTCCTCCATTGTTTACTTTGCTTGTATCCAACTGTCGACCGTGTAGCGCTACGAAAGTTAAAAGTTGGCCAACTCTTACCACCGCAACAGGCACACATTGTGTGCGCAACACACTGAATAGATGTGTTTCAACTTTTGACAGCTCTTACTACTACCGCTTCAGCTACATCACTGTGGTTCTACATTTAAGAGCACTTCTCAATGCTTATACAACGCTAAAGTTAGTGGTCAAGATCTGGCTAAAGTTCTGAACTTTCGCTGAACTTGGCAGGAAGGCTAACCAGAGCGAATATAATTTTTTTCGGATTCAGACCTGGGGTGTGTTTCGGTCTGCCTAGAAATCATTTTTAGTTATGTCTTCTATTAACACTTGAGTTTATCGCAAACACAAGTCCAAAGAAAAACCAAACAGCTGCGGAAGCCGCTTGAAAAAAGCCTGCATCTTTCATTTTGTCTATCAGAAGAATCGATTACATGTGATGAATCTTGACAATGCAAATAATGTGTGCCTAAAATCACTTGGGCAGAGTTGCACCAAACTATTTATCCCCAATATACTCCTTCCGAAAGTCTAGTAACATAACTACCAACGTGGAAAGTTGTAGCCAGAAAATCCTTTAATACGCTCTTCGCTCATTCGTCTGAGAGTGAACATATCAGTGCTAGGCAACAAAATTATGTAAAACAGAGAACACCCTCGCGCCTCCTTATAGGCAGGAAACGTTACAGCGGAAAAGTTCTTCTGTTTTGGTCCTGCCTTTGCTCGCATCAGTTAGTGGATTTCCTCGGATAATATGATGAGATCCAAAAATCAAGCTTTTTACTCCTTCGAAACTCCTTCTCATCTTTTTTATTATGACATGAAAACTTAGAACATAAAAATAAGGCTTCTGCATGGCAGAAAAATGAACCGGTAGCTGCTCCCATTAAAGAAGCAGTTTTGTGCAAAAAAAGTCTGCTAGACCTTCGATATTGCCCTTACAAAAGAAACCAAAATTAAGTTGTGAGAGAATTCAAACCAACTGTATTTGGGGAACTCTTAACATGTGTTCTCATAAGGTTCGAGGAGTTGTTGGGGCTGGAGTTTAAATCAGTCTGTTAAAACTAATGTACAGCCTTGCCCGCGTCTAAGCTTGATGTAAGAAAATCTTCAATTTTCATTTCAATCAGCAAATCTTTCATTTTTCGACAAGACTAAAGTCACTAGTTGCACTTACTTACTAACTTAAGGTGGCGCTACAGTTCAGGGTGGACCTGGGCCTCAGCCAACAAGCTTCGTCAGCCAGCTCTGCCTCTAGTTGGCTGAGGCCCCCTTTCACTTGCGTGCGCCACCTGAGTCTCGGTTCTCCTCTACTGCGCCGTCCCTGCGGGGTGGATTCGAAGATTTTCCGGGCTGAGGTTTTGGTGTCCATCCGCTCTAGATGACCCAGCCATTGTAGACGTTGTGTTTTGAAGTAATTTGTGTTGTGTTTAGTTGCACTACAAATAAGAATCATCCCAACACGCCAAATTTGAAAGAAATTTCAAGTTTTGGGTTAATTAAGATTACTTTGGGATATAAAAGGCTGTATCTAGTCAGGGCCGTCAGCAAAGAAACAAACAAAAGCTGTGCAGCCACCAATATCCATATCGACGACAGATAAATTTCCTTGTGTTGCACTTCAAGGATATCGTAAAGAGAACTTCCACACTATACATCAGTTTAAAAGCCTTAGAGCCACTATTTCTAAACATGGGTTGTAAGACATTTTAAACTTTTCCTCTTATCGATGTTCAGGATAAATCGGGCTTGTTTCGTAATTATCCATAAGCAGCAAAAAAAAACCGACCACATCGCTCCCTTCGTAAACATGTCACCTCAGCAAACAGCTGTAAGGATTTATGTACAATATCGAAGGTACACGAAAGACGATACAGCGATACAAGTTGCATAAACATCAATATCCCCCACTCCCCGATGCACGAAACCATGCATCTAAGTAGACACATTGGAGTGGAGCCAATTTCCAAACGAGACTTTTTGGCAGTTTTTTTTCTCTGCTTTTCCCTTCTTCACATATTATACGTGCCGTAGTTTTTCCTTGAAGAATTTTCATGGAATTTTCTCAACCCTCTGTTTGGGTTTCAGTGAAATTTTGCTGACGAAAATATTTAAGATTTTATGTTTTTTTTGCTGTAAAAAAATACGAGAGATTGCCAATTTTATGATATGACATATTTTTGCGAAAAATACATTCACAGGATGTGTTGTTTGTTGTTTACTGTTATTTTTCTTCTGTTTATGTTTATAGGGCAAATATTTCGTGATCGATAGGCTTCCCAGAAGGCACCTGCTGTGATTGCCTTAAAGAATATGATGAAATTTTTTTGGTTAGACATTTTGATTGAACTTCAAGAATTTCAACTTAACCCTTTTTTTAACCAAGAATAATTTTTGCTATACTTTTGGATACTTAGAAAAAAAATAGCTTCCCTGTAAGCTTGTATAAATTGATGGACGCTGTTAGTTATGCTTCGTCGACAAGACCAAATTATAAGAACATTTAGGAGGAAACTTGTCACCGAATGTTTTTTGACGTCCAAATTTCGGATAGCAAAACATGTTTTTTCAAGTCAAATGGCTCCTTGAATCTTTTTCATTTCATTAACGACGAGGATATTGGAACTTCGTTTGTAGTAAAGAAGATGATGTTCCAACCTTCAGCGTATATAGCTGCTCAGTTCCAGATTCGGCCACCTATGAGGTAAGATCCGAGGTGGTCATTGACCCACC
Source organism: Neoascia interrupta (assembly GCA_947623515.1). Lineage (NCBI taxonomy): Eukaryota > Metazoa > Arthropoda > Insecta > Diptera > Syrphidae > Neoascia > Neoascia interrupta. Next base: position 39,300,033 of record OX392463.1, read on the forward strand.
GCTCTCGTTCAACATCATTATGCAGCTCATTCGACGCCCTGCTGAAATTATAGCTCAGACTGCACTTCTGAGCCCAAAAAGTTTTAAAGGACTTGTCGTCAGAGCGCTTCAAGAGCCAGTTCTTCCAAGAGCCATAGAAGAGTCTTATGCGCTCATTCGCAGAGCATGATATCTCTGCCCCACTTGATGCGGCTAGTTTCACTCTACTTCATTTCTGAAGCTTAGTTGCCACAAACTATCACCCTTCCACCGTTTCAGTGGTCTCACAACCTATAAGTAGCATCTCTTGAAATAAGTGCCCTGGATTTTAAGCTTGTGCTCTTATCCCAACGCCATTTCGGCTGCAATGACATTCTCGAGTGCTTTGAGCTCCTAGACTTCGAATATTACCTGTGGATCCCAACGGCTCGTTTCGCCTTCACCATTTCAACCTGCGGCTTCTGCTGTTGCTGTTTTCACCTAGCTTATCCGGGCTTTCACAGTGTTGGTTTTCGGAGGTTTCGCCTTGGACCCACACGCTTCGTATAATTTTTTTTGCAGAGCTTGATAGAAGACCTCGTTGAGTTTCTGCTTCTCTTTTCTGCGAGAGTCGTTTTAAGTTTAGGCTGATTTTTCTGTTATCCTGCATTCTCTTTCGCGTTTTTAAGTTAGCACTAAGTCCTCTGCTAAGAAGACCATGCGTCATGCACCCAACCCGGTTGTCCAAGTGGCGCCATTTTAGGGAGTCGTTTCCTTCCTGGCCGCCAAGCAGAGGATTGGGAAATTCGGGATGTGCCTGGCTTTTCCAACCTCTGATCTTCAATCATAATCTGGACATAGTCGGCTAGAGCTTGGCTCCCACCTACCCCAGCCCGTTGTTTGTCTTGTAAGACGCTCTGAGCTCGTTTTGGGGCATCTATGATCTTTCGGTTGGTCCCGGGTTGCACGTGCTTAGAACCACGCCCCCTGCTGGACGAGGTTTTTTCTAAGTCTCAAGATCATCACCACGGTTAGCCGGCTCTATTCGATCGAGAAGCTCGTTTGCGGTTCAGTCCCGCTTTTTGGTTAAGTTTTGAAAGTTTGGTTAAGTGGGAGACAGTTCGCCACGCCAGAAGTCTCACAAAATGCCAAAGATACACTCCAGGACAGCTCGGTATCAAAGAAGCTTCGTTACAATAAAGCCGGTATTTATTTTACGAGAGGCATACCTACCTAAACTTAAGCCAATTCAAACCCCGAACTTTCCAGAACTGGAGTCGGTGATAAGCCCAACTTCAGCCGCTGTACCCCAAGCAATGGGGGCCCCTTACACTGTACCAACACCCGGGAAAGGTGAACCAAGCTTTATTAACGCTGATGGAATCACGGTAATCCGGACAGGTTGCTTTCGTTTTGGGGTATTTTTTTCCAGATCATTCTTTATTACTCATCGCAACTTAAAACAAGAGTCCACCGTTTTTTCTCCTCGTGAGATGTCACACATCAAGAGCATAACTCAGTCCCTTGTTAAAATTATTCTCGCCTTTCTTTCTTAAGGGCCTGGTCTACTGGAACAGGTTTAAATGCACCGTCCCATAGCTCCGGTGCGTCCAGTACTCTTTTCGCAAAGTAAAGTTGATGGTGCGGGTTCTTTTGCTCATCTTCAATAGGGGGTTTTGGGTTTTATAACTGTATTTAAGGGGTATATGCCAAGTATTCATCAAGAAAAGACACCATACACCGACGTCTTGGACAAAACATGACCATCGACAGCTATAACTTTGAGGTAGTTAGGGACTTTGTCTACCTGGGTTCCGCTATCAATTCAGACAATGACACCAGCGCTGAAATCAAACGAAGGATAACTCTTGCCAATCGCTGTTTCTTTGGGCTAAGAAGGCAAATGAGTAGCAAAGCCTTCTCTCGAGCTACTAAAGTGTCCATGTATAAGACCCTCATCATCCCAGTCCTGCTTTACGGTGCAGAAGCATGAACCCTGTCAAAGGCGGATGAAAATACTTTAGGTTGCTTCGAGAGGAAAATTCTTCGGACGATTTACGGTCCCGTCTGCATAGACGGAGAGTGGAGGAGGAGATATAACATCGAACTGTACGGGCTGTACAGCGATACCGACCTAGCCAAAAGAGTCAAAACATAACGTCTACGATGGCTGGGTCATCTAGAGCGGATGGACACCAACGCCCCGGCCCGAAAAATCTTCGAATCTACACCGCAGGGACGGCGCGGTAGAGGAGCACCGAGACGCAGGTGGCGCACGCAAGTGGTAGGGGACCTCAGCCAACTTCGCGTGCGAAACTGGAGACGGCTAGCTAGAGACAGACCTGGCTGGCGAAGCTTGTTGGCTGAGGCCCAGGTTCACCCCGGACTGTAGCGCCACCTTAAGTAACTAAGTAAGTTATTTAAGGGGGGTTTTATAACTGTATTCGCAGAATTTGGCTGAAGACAGCATACCCTAGGGCCTGCTTTATTTACCTGTCTGTCTTGAAATACAGTAAACTTCATCGAACTGTAGAGGATTTGTCGACGCCTTGTTGATTGGCTTACGTTCTGCTTATTTTGGGCTTTCCAAGGGAGTGGAGCACTTCTTTTAGCTTTCTTCTCCGACTTTGAAGCATTTTCAAAAGACCGCAGTCTTCACTTCAGAAGTTTAACTTGAAAAGTTTTCTGTCTCTCAGCATTGAGTTCGGCCTGTCACTGGGCCTTTCAATTGCTGTATCTCTTTCGAAAAGGATGTCTGTTGACTTTGAGGGCTGTCCTAAGAGTTGCGTCCGTCGTCCTTCGACTTTTTATGCATGCGTCTGTCGCCCGTAGCAACTTGAAGCATCTACTGGTTCACACTAGAGACGGTAAATCCGTCTTAGTGGATGAGGACCCATCCTTTGGGTCCTTATGCATGCCTTATCATTTTGAGCAAGCTCTTCCTTACCATCAGGTATTATCCTTCTTTATCCTCCTTTATACAGACAACGCTGTGAACACTGTTCCCCACCTTCAACTCGAACCTAATGATACACTTCACGGATGTCTTAATAGATTCTTATACTTGCTCTCTGAATCTGTGTAGGCAACTGGTCTACACTCTAGATCTGTGTAGGCAAATAGTGCTAAAGCCTCAGGAAGGGCTCTCTCTATTAATAATGTATCTTTCACAAAACTCACCAAAATGGCTCCAAGAAGTATTGACAAGCTTCTTGTAACTCTGGATCAACTGCTTGTTAAATAAGTTATTTAAAAAAAATCACCTTATCATTATCTCACCTAATCGACCCCTTAGTTTCCTGGCTGCATACCTTCAACTACCAAATATTTTTGATTTTTAAAAATCCTTAAATATTCTGGAAAGTTCCTAAATTAATTTCGAGAAACATAAAAATTTGCAAAAACTTTCAAACGTCCTCTGTAATTTTAGAGAACACTGCCAGGACTTTTAATAAATTTGTCAGGTTCAAAATTAGAAATGACAACTTTCATTTTGCATTACCATGGGCCAGCTGTGAAATCCTTAATCATTTTGTGTCCACATACCGACCGACAGCGACACGACAGATGGGAAATTTTAAATCCTTTTGAATTCCATCACTATTCTCGGGCAGGATAAAGATAGAGCATATGGCTTCCACCACACACAAAAGCACACAGATTGAGTATTTCAGATCCAAAGAATCGCACGTATTCGAATTTGCTCAATAAAACCACATGCCAACGTCAACACTTTACTTTAATGGAAATAAATTCTTTTCCTTGGACGAGAATCACCTTTTATCCTTCAATGTGCACAGAGACATTACGTAGCGAAAAGTTTCCATTTGCTTTGTATAAAGGCGAACAACTGAAGTGCGAAAACACACCAAAGTTGAGTTGCTTGGCCAACGATGGCCTCACGCTGGAAGGGCGGGTAAGCGCCAGCCTTCACTTTTCCAGCATCGACCCCAGCATCATCATCGCCATTGCCATCACCCGTATCAATAAATCGAGAAAAAAAGGCTCCAAGAAAATCACAATCAATGATTTTCTTCTGAAATCGATTGAATTGAAATGATGCTTCTTCGTTCGTCGTCTTTCACTTCGTTGAAATCTAATTTTCACAAAAGGTAAAGACAGATACTTCCTTTTAGTCGATATAATATCGTCACTCCCGCTCCCCCCCCCCCCCAACCGATTTGCGCCTTTTCGGCTGAAATAAAGAAATAAAAGAGACAAATAGAAGGACAAGAAATTTTTACCATCCTTCGTAGGTTAAATCGAGACGAAACGAAGGCTTTTGTTAAATTTACAAAAAATTTTCGAACATTGTTTCGTTTTTTTTTGTATTTTTATTTGACATTAACTTCATAAAAGTTTTCCAATGTTTCGGCATTATTGGCTCTGCATTCCGGGAAAAAAGTAATAAAATCGTTTACACTGTTACTGTAGTTGAACAGATCGGTTATTTGTATCTTTATCGTCCTGTATTTAGGGACAAAACGTTCGGAAAATTTAGACAATATCGATAACAGAAGCGAGAGGCTGACAGACTGATACTTTCAATAAAAATGAATATTCATGACTGAATTTGGCAAAACAGTCCCGAAATTAGGTAACTGGAAACTTTGCGTTCGATGAGAAGAGGGAAATCGACCCTAGAAAAGGTTTTAATTGTTTTGAGGTACTTTCTTTTTATAGAAGGACGAAGTGAGTTATCTTACAGAGGGATGGCGCAAGGCAATTGCCAGAACTAATTTCTTTATTCTGAAATTTTCATCCAAGGATAGAGTTTTATTATTCATGAAAATTTAATTGGAATATTTTAATGTATGCAAGTGAAACTCAATTAATGTATGAATGTCTGCATAACTAACGAGGCAGCTGCAGACAGCGCATAAAAATATTTGCATTTACCCAAGAGTCCGGCTTTATTTAGATCGATGAAGAAACTATGTCGGTCTTAAGTCAAATTTCTCTAGAGCCACTCATAAAGTTATTTAAATCTTTTAAACAGCGTTTTTCTTTATCTGAATTAGATAATTTTCTTATGCCTCAAATAGGATTTGGTTGAGGCTTTTTAAAGAAGACTCCTAAAAACTGGACGTCACGTTTTGAAAAGTTGAAGAAATTGAAAATTATATCACGTGAGAAGAGCTGTCATGTTGACATTTTTGCTGGAAGTTATAGTTTAGTTGCGGGCGGGTCATCATTTTGCCTTCAAAATTCAGCTTTTACCAAAAAAAAATTCTGCTTTCCAAATTCTGATTAAAGCAATAAAATTCTGCTTTTGACATTTTTGATATAAGCTGAAGGTAAAAAAGAAACAGGCAGAGGGATTGCAGGAAGCCAACCGGCCTCCGTACAGATTTAACTGTGTCGCTTTGTCAAAGTTGCATTTCCGGAATTTTGAAAATCAGGATTTTGAAAAGCAGAATGTTGAAAGCAGAATTTAGTAAAAATAATTTTGTCAGCGGCAGAATTTTGACCACAACCCGCGAAAAATTTTCCACGCAACCCTAGATAATCGGTACAAGGTAACCCCGCCGAATTCACCCACAGAGGAAAATCGAAAGGGCGAGTGTTTGGCAGCAAAATTTTGGTATGACGAAGAAATGTAAAGAGGGAGTGATAGTAATATGAGGGATTTCGTGCAAATTGCTTTGGACTCTGGATAACCAGTTTGGCGAGTTGCACTGAGTATTGACTACGACTTCACAAAACTAAAAAGCCTTCAAAGAATACCCAATGTAGGCACCTTGGTCGCTCAAAGGTCATCGCCTGCTGATGCCCTTTCTGCGTAGACACAAAAAATATTGCTCCGGGCAGAGCAGTAAGCATCAAAGTGTCGGTACTTGGCTGCACGGTCCTACAAGGCCCCAGCAATATTCAGAGCTTGTTACCAAGAGACAGAGTCACTCCCTCAATTCTTTACTATCTGTCGGTCCGTCTGAAAAATTGAGCAAGGGAGAGCTAAAACTTGAAGCGTACATAACATATATTGATTTTCATTTTGTACAGGCATTGTATGAAAATTGATATGATTCATCTGCCATGAACCTATCACTGCCACGCCCACAATTCGCTTTAATGTTAGACAACCTCATGTTTTCATTTTATTTCAAAAGGCTTTTTGGTTAAGTTAAACAGGTAAGAATTCAAATTTTTGAGGGCGTGGCAAATAAAAATAACCTTATAATATGTTGTTGCAGGTTAAAACGGATATTTAAAAGTTTGTTACAGTCGTATCCTTGCGCTTGTTCACTTGTTAATTTCGTTTTCGATGTTCACAATTCAAAGACTCAAGTGCAACTATCACTATCAGAACTGCCTATCCACCTATTTACACAAATGGACCTACACCAGGTTCTCGAAAATTTTTTGGTAAACGTTTGATATTTTTCCATTGGTACATTTCCACTGGTGGGGAAATATCGGTACGGAATTTCAAACATCGAATGTCAGCTTGCTTTCAGCTTCCTGGAATGGCAGTTCAATTGAGTGTGTTCGGTGGGTAGTACACTTGTATGTCTTTCCTTGCCCGAAGGCGGGCCACAATGTTCACAAATAAGCTTTCGCTCCGCTTCGGTCTGACGTTAAGGAGTTCAGACAAGTGATCTCAATATTTCCCAATGCAATGCAATATAAAAAACTTAATAATTGCACTTAAAAAAAAAGTAAATATACACAATCTTTACCTAGAATCCTTACATAATATTGGAGCCAAATCCTACTTGTCTAGTTATCTTGCTAAATAATTTTCTCTCATCCATTAAACCAATCCACCCACAAAATCCAAATTTAAATCCTCTCGGCAAAACAACTGACTGACAACTAAGATTAAAAATAAATCCTTTCATAAATCCCATTCACACTATTCACAAACCTTCTGCACCTTTGTAACAGTTTGAGATTAAAAAAAGAAAACTGAAACTGTCCCTGTGCGACAGATCTGTCAAAAGTACGTTTTCTATTGTGATTTTTACAGAGGAAATCGTTTTCCGCTCCTGGGAAATGACATCGCCACTATCCTTTGAGAGCCAAAATGACAGAAACAGAGTTTTTGTGTCAAATTAATCCTATATTTGTCCGATGGAGCCACTTTGGGATTTATTTTTAATCGTCTCCCGCTAGTCTTCTTTTAATTGTCGTTGGAGACATAGTATTATACTTTATACTTATTCAAATACTCTAATTATATTTAATCCTACTTTTATAAACCATATTGATTCTGAGAAAGAAAAAAATAAATAAATAAAATAAAAATAATGTAGCTTCCGCCTGAATGTCTCATTAAGCAGTCGTAAAGAGAAAACGATGACTACAACGCGATGCTCTAGTTGAAATGTACTGAACATTTGCCTCTTCTGTCAGTTCAACAGCTGTGATAAGAAAAAAAAAAAGCAAAAATCCAATCACTACAAAAATTCCCCCAAATTCGCAATATACAGTTTTCGGTAACAAAAATTATGCAATGGCTTTCTTTGTGAAGGCATAACACTTGCGGAGACAAGCTTCTGTTTGCGTGCAGAGCTTTAATTTGACGTACTGGCTCAGCAAAGTTTTTCTTGGATCGGGAGCTTTTGTTTTGTTTTCTTTCTTCTAAAGTTTTTGCTGGCGATTTTCTCATGCGTCATGAATTATGATGCTAGGGTAGTCATAACCTCTTGATCCCGAGCTTAGTTTAAAAAAACAAATTGGAGATCATTCGTTGTGCATCCTACTTAAAATGTCACTTGCGTTAGAAGGAAGAACAATAAATTTCCCACAAAATTCAGACATAAATTTTTTTCGGTCGTACAGTTAAGCATTCAGCCCAATCAATCCGTTGCATCAGTCACGTTGAAGTACACAACAGACAACTAAGTTATATACACACGTTCTTATGGGAAGCGACGTAAGTCACGCACGTCTTCAATGGTCCGCTTCCCATAAGAACGCGTGTATTTAACTTAGTTGTTAGTTGTGTTCTTCAACTTACGTCGCTTCCCATAAGCGCGTGTGTATTTGATTGAGTTGTCAAGTGTGTATTTCAAATGTGTTTGGCCTTAAGCCAAACCGCCTCACTGATGTCAACTTATCTCTTTGGAGATCGGTCGCACTATTTCGGAATTAGGCTATCAACTTGTCGACCCTCAAAAACTCCATTTATACGCACAGACGCGTCATCCCTCACCGCCTTGGTCATAATATCAAAAGGCAGATGATCATCTGCAAGCTCGCTAAAAAGAGCCTGAGACCGTCGTGATTATCGGTTCTTATCCGTATCTTAGCTTTGTTCGGGATTTTTAACGGATTGTCCTGTGATCTGACAATAGACAACCGCCCCACCTAAGGTAACCTCCTTCTTTCCCCACCTAAGAAGAAGTGGATTAGGACCTTAGTTACTTTGAAGTACGCAACTGGAAGCAGTTACCTCTTGTGACGGGAGTTTCTTGATCGATTTTTATACCCAACCCAGGGTATATTAAGGTAGAAAACTGAAATTTGGTGGGTTGGCTGGAAGTCCAGTCCTTCAGATCAAGTTTGAAAATTAGCTGAATCCACCCCCAGACACGCCCACTACAGGCCTATATGTGCGACCATCTCCAATTTAAAAAAATACTTTTTCCAAGTTTAAACTATGTTACAATGGCGCTAGCGCATTCATTTTTAGTATGTAACATTGTCTTGTAATTGTCCTTGAAGTAGCTAAAAAATTTAGACTTTCCATTGACCACGCCCACTATTTAAGGGATTTTAGCTTAAAATGACTGTTTTTCAATAAATATATATGAAATTTGACAAAAAATTATATGATAAAAGTTGTAGATATTAGCATTTTCTAACTTTTATGTTTTATTTTCTAACATATTGTATGTGTCTTCGCCTACTTTGGTGGGCGTGGCGTTAAAAAAAGTGATTTATTTAGTTAAAAATGCTGACTTTTAGGGCGAAATGTATGCAACCACCTAGTAGAAAGCTTTCAATAGTAATATTTTTATATCCCGCCCACTTTTTCTTTTTGCAGGCGTGGCAGTTTCTTTTTTTGGTATGGTCGGGTATCTTGCAATCCGTCGTAGGTGGACTGAAGCTTTTGCATTTACGCACTGTTGCACTTTCCCATTTGTTTTTTGTAGTTTTAGGCTTGGTTGAGTGGCCTCCCAATACGAGTTTACCTGTAGATATCAGGTGCATAAAAAATGTATCCCTATTCGAGCTGACTTTTATTAGTAGAAGCTAATGTCTACCTTTAGCGGTAAGAATAGCCTGAAAATTTTTCCTTTTTTGCATGACTGTCAGGTTTTTGTTCACTTTCATGTCTAAAGTCAATTTTTTCTCATGTCTGGCTAAGAAGCTGGGCTTTCACTAGAGTGCCCCCTAGAAACTGGTTGACTATTCCCAACTGAGGGCACAAGTTACCCCCGCATGCATGTCAGACTTTCTTTCAATGTCATTCAAAATAACTTCTGAGTTTTAAGGAAACGCAACAGGCTAAAAGCTCAGCTGTAGATTTTAGCTTTTAAATAGTTTTGTCCTCCGTTGCAAGACGGCCTAATTAGGCAGGTCGTCTTACCTTATATGACTAGGCAGGTACGGTTATGCCTATTATATTTACGATGAACACCTAGAATACAAGTTGGTGCTCATAAGGGAAATGGTCAAATGGAAGTAAAATATTCGATGCTATACTTGTAGGGCTGCTCTTCATCTTCCTAGTTTATCTTTCCTTTTATGGTGTAATCGTAACCGGCACATTGTACCGTCTAGATGGTATCTAGTTACAATAGCAATTTGTTGGTAGGATATGATCTAATCACAGCAGCCTCTAGATTCAACGCACATGAAGGAACTCAGCAAAGGCTGATACAGCCCGCAGCCTTACACTCTTCACCGCGGTTAACCTGGTATCAGGTAATGCAGTGCTTAGTTTGTCAGTAAATCAAGTCATTAACCATTAAAAATAGTACCTCTGGTGTTATCGTGGCGGCGTCAGTTTAAAAATTGAAATTCTTTAATTTGTTTCCTACTCTAAAGCTCGTGGACGGGCTTTATCTTAGTTTTGACAGGGAAATGACAATTTATCATAACAGAGTTCCGTAGGAAAACAAATTCTGAAAAGAACTGTCATGTTGATTTATTTTAAGAAAACAAAAAAAGTTCAAGCCCTGAAAAGGAGAGTATAAAAAGAACCACACACATTCGTGGCTTTGCAGACTTTTGCAAAGGACTACCTATAGCCTAGAGCACCCCTGGCAAGTGTTATCAAGAATCTTTGCAAGAGCTTAAGAAAAAAACCATATCTCATGCGTCTAACAATGAAAATGAAACCGAAGTCTTAAAACACCACTCAACCAATCAAAACAACGTTGGCCAAATGTTCCCAGACTCATTTGACGTAAAGCACTGAATCAACCCTATTGTAACGACCTCTTTTAGGGTCCGCAACTACCCTGGAAGACTCCTTTCCTTGTTTTGCAATGCATTCTGAACAGTCACAACGATTTCGAACTTTATTAATCAGCTAAGGAACGTACGATTCCCCCACATAAAATGACGATTTCTGGGTCAACCCTTTATTGCGCCCTCTCTCCGACCCGCATGAGTAATGACATGTGACACCTTAATGGAATTCGTATAAAAGAAAGAAAGCGAAATCAATGCGTCCATCTAAAAGAATAAAGTGCGGTCAGTCTGTAAAAATTGCAAGTCCTAGGGGGCTACACAAAACACAAGAGAAATACATTTGGTAGTCACTTCGCAATCCAATTTGTCTTGATTCGTCTGTACACAGAAGAAATCAACCCGTTTAGAGGGCAATTCAAAGGCAACCACAAAGCTAGGTTGTTCATCCTTTATTTTTGCAAATCCCACAAAAAAAAACACAAACAAAGTCAGAGATAGGAGAGTATCCATCCAGCCAGACCCACTGTGATTTTATCGCTTGTTTTTAAATTAGGTCTTTGGGGGTATCCTCAATTTCATGCTCTTGGGTTTCCAGCAACCCCTCCCCCTCCTAGCTTTTTTCCACCGCCGCTCGAGAGTGTGGTTATATGTTTGCACATCCATTTATATTTATTTTTTTGCCCCTCCATCCGCCACCACCACACACGACAAGTCAATATTTTCCTTCTATTTCGTACGCCGACTTCCGGTCCTTTTTCGGTATGTTTTTGACATCCCATCCGGATCAAAGGGAGTGGCGGAGGAAAATATTTATTTATATTTTCTTCCGACTCGGGTGCTCGGGCTTTTAAGACAACTTCCAGAGTGTGTTTGAATTGTTTCTTTTCGGTTACCTTAACGAAAAAAAACAACTGAATCCTTAAATAGATTCCTTTAACTAAACGCTCTTCTGTTTGCTTTGATATTATTCGTTAGGACTCGAATGTCAATGAAATGCTGACCCAAAACGAAAGCCCTTATGTTTGCTTAAGTGACAAATTTTTGATTGGCTAATGGGTCGAAAATTGTGACCTGCCCGTCACAACTTGTGACACGTAGACAAACTCATTTTTGACTGATGGACGAAATAATCGTATTCAACGAAATAGCTGCCTCTTGTGCAATTACCACAGGTAGGATCGATTTTTCACGTTACATTTTCGAAATATGTATTTTCGAAACGGCAATGTAGTCATTTGTGTGTATGTAGGTATATATTTTAAATGGTTTTGTGTTTTATCCTTCTGGCACATTAATGTTTCCCAAATGGAAACCGCCATTCATGTGTACGTATGCGCGCAAGGATAACATTTTATCGCGCGCTATCAGCGTGTTTCTTTTTTTTTTTTAATGGCTTTTCAAGGATTTTTTTAAGCGGAAATATTTTTTGATGACTTTGTCCCGGTGTGTTATGTGTTTTTTGTCAAGTGGTGGAATAGAGAATAAATTGAAATGACGCCAGTGGCATTTTAAATTATCGTCCTTTAGAATGTAGAAGAATCTCGTTGTATGTTTTTTAATTAAAGCGAATATCAGCAATTGTGTTTTTATAACGAGAAACGTCGGACACCATGTCCATTTATGGTCTAAGCTTTCAGTTGTCGAAGTGTAGGGGTTACATACCATTTAGGAGCTTAACACTGTGTCTCCACCGGCAATAAAAAGAGGATTAACCAGAGAGAATTTAAAATGAATTCCAAAGTGGCTCCACCGACCAAATATAGGATTAATTTGACACGAGCACTCTTTTTCTGCCATTTTGACTCTCAAAAGAGAGTGGCGATGTCATTTTATGGGAGCGAAAAAAATTTCTGTATTAAAATTATCAATAGAAAACGTATTTGTGGTAGATTTGTCGTACAATGGCAGCTTGAGTTTCCTTTTCTGATTCTCAAACTGTTACAAAGGTGCATAAAAAAAGGTTTGTGCATAGGGTGAATGAGATTTATGAGAAGATTTATTTTTAATCGTTTGCCGAGAGAATTAAAATTTGTATGGTAAATCGCGTGATTTAATAAATATTTATATTAATCGCGGATTAGTGCCTGGTGGAGACATGGTATAAGGTTATCGTTGGATTTGAGGTAACGTATTAAGAGTGACTCATGAAAAATCAGAAGACGTATTCTCTTTAGTTTTCGGCAGATTAGGAATTCAGAAAAGTCAAAGAAAGACCGCTTGTAGAAAAGCTGTGACAGGGACTGTCTGTTATTGTGTTTGACAACTGAGATTTAAGCTTTTGGAAAATGCGATTTAGGTCTGAAAGCCAAAGAATCTTATAGAGTTACCACAGTCATTCGAACGAAGGATTATACCAAAGAGGGTGGCTCGTGCAAACAAACGAAAGATGTTATACCTAAATAGGAGAAATTTTCTCATACTTCAAGATTCAAAATGCTTCAAAATAATGAAACTTTTGTAGAACATGTTTTTTGAAAATTGCCTAAGCGTGCTTTTGAAAATTGTAGTTGAAGCGAAGTTTAGTGATCGTGTTCTCGCCGATATTCGTGTCTTGAAGCGCGTAACTTAAAGGTTAAAAACCGTTCGTAGAAATATTTTATTGTTGTTCCAGATAATCAATATTTAGAAAACAAAAATTTGTCAGCAAAACCCTTTAGCCTATTGAAATTGAGAGTTTGTAGCTACCACTGCGCCAATTAACCAAGCCTGGGTTGTTATTTCTATCAAAGCCCTTAATGAGTTATGATTTATTCGACAATAAAAAAATCTTGAAGGCGTGGGCAGACAAAACTGAATTTTTTGATTCAAATAGGCAAACCCTGAAAATCCTCAAACCAAAAAATTATTTTATTTTCGACTGCGCCATATAACAAAATCTCTTGGCATAAAAAATTCGGTGAAATTCGATGTGTTCGCAAACAAGATCAAAACAAATTTATCAAAAACCTTAGCTTATGGGCAATCGTAATATTTTCGACTGCGCCAAGTAACTAATACTTCTCAAATATTATTAATCCCTAAAAAGCTTAATTCATTAGTCAGGGTGTTCGTATCACCAAAAAGCTTTCGGTATAAAAAGAAATTATAATTGGTTCGACTGCGCCAAAAAACCAAGCCTCTCGGGATATAATGTTCGATAAGCTTTGGTGTGTTCGCCAACAGGAGAATTACGAGAGCACCAAACCTAAACAATGTCTTATCAAAAACCTTAGCTAATCTAATATTTTCGACAGCGCCAAGTAACTAATACTGTTCAGATACTTTTTATCCCTAGAAACTTAAGTACATCACTACTCGCAGAGTTCGTATAAGCACTTCAAATAATCAAAACTAGTTGAATAGAAATCGTCGTGGAGTTCAAAATAAGGACAGTTTCGACTGCGCCATATGATCATTATCATTACTGACCATTTCTGAGCCAGGCCCCTCCTGTATTGACTCAAAACTAATTTAATCCTTTATTAAGATTATTAAAACTCAAATAAAAACATATTGACCCATTTTTTGTTGTTGTTGTATTCCCTCTTTATTCTGAAGAGCCAACATGAAAATGGTCGCTTTAATATTCTTAAATAGCTTTCCACCGCCAATCGTTTGCTTGGATAACAATTGCAAATATTTCCTTATGTAAGTCGGGTCGATTTAACAAAACCCGAAAACCCGCTGACTCAGTTCTATTCCAAGCTAAACACACACTTCCGTAGAACATTAGAAAACCATGTCAGATACGTACTAAGTATTCCACTTCAATGAGCTCAATGGTAACATAAGTTTTATCCAAGTATCCCAACAAGGCAAAAATGTCGCCCCTAATCCTTTGGTTTTTACAATCGTTATCCCTCTCCTAACACATGTACATAACAATACAGATATGTGTGTGTGCATGGTATATGGCCTCGTTTTAAACACACAAAACGAAGAAGAAAACGACAACAACAAGGACATTATCATATCAATAAACTATGAACAAAACACATGATTCTGCCATACTTATTGTATCCTGCAGTGAGAGGACACACAAAAACACTATCAATACGAGACACAAAACATAAGACTGAACATAGAGCAGACAACTTAAATGCTTAATGGCAGCGGAACGGGAAGCGTAAGCGAAACACAGGAAGACTGGAAAACTTGGGAAAATGCAGGAAAATATCCTAAAGTAGAGAATGCTTGACAATAATTCCTCATTTGCTGTGTGCCCTTGTGCCCCCCAAACCGACAGACACACTGAGGTTTGCCAGGGGAATTTCGAGGAAACGAGTCCTTTCCCTTCCTTGCTTGCATGAATAAACAGGCAAGACGATGTGTATATACATTTCTATTCCCAGAGTCCATTAAGCTTTTATTTTTCTTGTTTCTATCGTTGATATAGTCAGGCAGGATGAGGACGAGGGCTGGCGGCAACGGTACTTTAGGGGGGCATGATAAGAAGGGAGAAGTTCTAACTTATCGATTGCCATTTGGAGGAGCATTACAAGCTATGAGCCTACGTTAGTCATACACAGGCTATGCACAAGTGTATGAACGTCCCGATATCGTTGATGTCCTCCCGAGGAAGGGTTGACTCGGCAAACACTACGAGGTATGCTGTCACCGATGACGACCCCCCGACACAAACGACACAAAGCCCAGCAAGGGAATGATTAGGAGGCTTATGTCGTCCCTGGAGAGGCACTGTGTGAAAATGCCTATTTATTTCTTTTTAATGTTGGCGCGTTCAGCGTGCGAGATGGGGTCGGCTTAGTTCCAGGAGGGAGCGACAGTGTCGCAACGGCGTCATCGATGACAGCAAGCAGCAGTGATGGTAGTGGGCAATAAGCTGGCAATTTTATTGCATTAAGTGCACTTTTTATTAAGCGTGTGCAGGGGGGTTGAAATAGACGAAACGATTACCCCTACAGCAAAGTCACGATACGCTTTTAAGGGTATGTGTGTAAAAGGGGGCTAGCTAGCATGTTACGTAAGTCAAATGGATTTCTGAGCTCCTTATAGGGAGGATTCAATGCAGTCGGCGGAAGTGAAATTTTATTCTTATTTTCTTGGAATTTTAATTTTAGACATCCGTTGTCAAGTCACAGAGGGGAGCGCGTATTCACGGTTCAAGTTTTATGGGTTTTATTGTGGAAAATGATTGTTGGATTGATGTGTTCGTACATAGGGTAGGGATAGAGGAGGATTCAAGCCAGCTCTTCTGACACGTTTCGTTCCACTTTGTGTTGCAAACATTTTACTTGGAAAGTGTAGGTGCTTCTTCATGCCATAAGTATGGCATGCACGAGAACACTTACAGCTGAAAGTACCTATAAAATGAACGCAAACAGAAGAGACACACTTATGAGTTTTCTTGCTTTATCAAACCTTATTCAAAGAGACCGGAAAAAGATTAACTTTTGGTTTGACAAAATCTTGATGTTTGCAGAAAGAAGTCAGAAAGGAAGCGAGTAGCACAGCAGCTCGAAATGATCAACTTTTCAAGCACGTGTGCTTCGTGTGTTATATCCCAACGACACCGTGAGAAATACTAGCGGGCGAAATGTCGAAAGAACAAACCGTTTTTGGTCACCGCAAAGCATGGTCCTGCAACCCTCACCTTTTGCAGGTTCTGCTTTAACCGATTGAGCTACGGGTGTTACGGGTCTTCATCACTAAAGCTCCTTCTCGTTTTTTCTTTCGAAAGACGGGTAAACTTAATACATTAAAGTAAGCTGTCCGCGTGGTAGTACAATGGACCAGTAGATGTGTCTGAGTGCTCCACTGGACAGTAGCAACCTCAGATAAATGAAAAAAAAGAGCTACGGTTGTCTCATTTAACCTTTACCTTAATTAGACCACTTCACTCTATAAGATGTCTCGTATTGGTCTCTCGTATTGGTCTCTCGTATTATTAACTCAGAGAGACCAAGAAAACTTTTTTAGCTCCCGAGATGGAAGCGGAACTTTGTTAAAGATGGAGCACGTCGGACTGACAATCTTTTTACTTTATCGCAATGGAACGACTCTTTATAATCGCTTCCGGTGTGCTCAATTCAACGGCAGTAAATTTAATATCTTGCACTTTTAAGACTTTCATTTTCGTAAATATCATCTGGTACTTTTTCACTGGAAGGAAAATTCTATAACTTTTTTGATTCCAGACCAATCTAGAATGTTTGATGTATCGGCTTTACGCTAGATCAAATTGTGCGAGTAAATTCGAAAACACACAGTTCAACTAATTCATTAAACTTCCACTTTTTGGGTATAAGGAAGTTTGCAATGTCTTGCTAGGAAGGCAAAGAAATTTCCATTACGGCGACACAAGATGAAATAATCATCTCACCTGACACTTGAATGGAGCTCGGGGTAACATGTATTGCTCTCGACCGGCAATTCTTCGTTTGGTTTAAATTGTGGCGGTTAAGCTCTGATGGATGATCGCTGACGATGACCTGATGCTGATGGATGACCGTTGACGTAAGGTACAGTGAAAGTTTAAACAAAACTCAGCATTTTCTGGTATATACTGCATATTGTAGGGCTCAAAGGTCAGCGTCTGATCTCAGACTGGCAGCTGAACTTCATATAACAGAAATCCAAGCGCAATTGTCTTAAGTCCTTGGTCGGCGTCTGTTGGCCAAGTGAGGGTTGCTCAGAAGTAAGGCTTGCCTAGAAGTTAGGCACAAAATGCAACTCCTCCCATCATATAGAGAAAGAAGATGTAGCTTAGTGCTGAACCTGGCAGTCCAGGGCAGCTCTTGGAGCTAGGCTTTAGGGGCGTCACCAATCGAGCGTGCCGGGGGCCGAGGATTGTTGCGCTAAGTCACAATGAAGGCTGTGGCCAAAATGTGAGAAATCATTACCGGTATCAACTCAAAAGAGACTTATAGAATGGTTCATGGCTAACAGAGCAACTTATGCCCGATGGAGACACTTCTCTAGTGTCTCACATAACATATGACCTCTCGCACGTGTGGATGTCGCACTCACAAGCTTCCGGCTGTCGGAAAATAAATTGGACATTATTCCATTTAGGGCCGGTTTTTCAGTGCTGAGTTAAGCCAAGCTTAAACCAAGATTTGTTTATAATGTAACAAAACGAATCTGGAGTTAACCCAGCGAACAGTTTTTTAGTGCAGAGCTAACTCCGCAAACAAACTGTCAAAATCTTCGACTCTCGAAATTATTGACTCTTCTAACTCTCACTTCACATAGAAAAACACAGGAAAAAAAGATCGAGTTATTCTCAAATGTCATTTTTCAGAGAAACACGCAAATCAACTACCATTCCACACAAAAAACAATTAAAAAAGAAGTTCGTGCTGTTCGGCAGAGTTGATCCGAGATTAACATACAAAATTTGATGAGTCAAGCCGAGATTTACCCCAGATCAAAATTCACTGAAAAACAAATTTCTGGGGTTAATCTCAGTTTAACCTGGAAAGTCGGTTGATCTTGTACTGACAAACTGGCCCATAGAAGGAGGATTG
This sequence comes from Neoascia interrupta, assembly GCA_947623515.1. Taxonomy (NCBI): domain Eukaryota; kingdom Metazoa; phylum Arthropoda; class Insecta; order Diptera; family Syrphidae; genus Neoascia; species Neoascia interrupta. The sequence goes on from OX392463.1 coordinate 39,317,828, forward strand.
TGATCTTAAAACTTAAGCTTGAGACTTTGGCTATAGTTTAGGCGTATGCACCAAATCTAGAGTCAGAATATGCGGCTTCCGTTATAAGGTTGATGCTGGCTTGAATGGAGAAGCAGAAATCGATTTCTTCCTACTTCGATGGGCTACTTCAATGCTCATGTAAGAACAGGCAACAGTACCTGAATGAGTGTGATTGGGAGGCACTGTGACCTGGATCAAAATAGGAATGGACGGAATAAGTTGGACTTTTGCTGTGCTTATGGTAACCGCGCTTCATCGGTAAGAAATCCTTGTGGAGTGAACAGGCTTGGGGTGGCAGCTGGTAACTGCGAAATTTCTTTAGATCAGCTGTAGTTCAAGAAACCATTAGAGCTTTCATTATGCGGAATTGATGGACGGACTCAATTTCCCGAGTCCGGTACAATGATGCGGGAATGAATTTCAAACTTGCACTCTGAACAGCCAAAGAACAGTCTTGGAAAAAGTTCGAAGAACAGATCTGCAAACAAGATTTTTTGGCAGATTTTGGGCTGGTTTAATATCGTTACAAATAAAAAACGATGCCTTAAGCAGATGGAACTAGCACCTTTCGAAGAAGCTCAGCCCTCATCAGGGCCATGAAGATGACAATCCTTTTGCCGACGAGATAAGGATGGAGAATAGTCCCACAGTATATAAATCACTCCTGTGAATGTGTGAAGAAGATGTTAAAAAGTCTTACCTACACCTGTCATTGGCGCGGCCCGAGATTGGCAGAAAAGTGCCTAGCGATGGGCAGGAGTTAATTGTGGATCCAAGTGTCTAAGCACAAGTATGGGCGAGTCTATTGCAGACATATAATGGCTTTAGTGACCTTTTCCAAAAAAGGGGACAAAAGAGACTGCTCTAGCTATAAGGGTATATCTTGCTTAAGCCTCTCGGAAAAATTATCTATGAAGGTGCTGGAAATACGCATTCCGGAGCTTTAATCGAGCCATTGTTAGGGGAATCGCACAGCGAGTTTCGGCTGGTATTGCTGGTATTACTCGCAGGGATGAAGTGAAAAACGTAAGAACTCGTAGGAATACCGATGTTGAGCAGCTACGTCTTCTACTGAAGCGATCAATTTTTAAATGGTTTGAATATGCCCCCTGATATAAATTTTCTAAACAAGTCTTGCTAGCGGCGATGCGAGAGTGTGATGGGATCAGTTAAAAAACTTCTGCGAGACCCGCCTGGGTATGGTCCTAATGAGATCTGTGCTTCTTAAGTGTAATTGGTGGAGGTTTGGAATGGATGAAGGGACCATTTAGCCCTCTCTTGGCGAGCCTTTTGAAGGATAAGTGACCACTAAAACGAGTTTTATACCCGACCGAGGGTATATTCATTTTAATGCATAGTTTGTAACACAGTAAAATAATCACCGTAGACCCCTAAGACCTTTTAGAGATATGATCAAGACCGACAGGTGAGTCGATTAAGCCATGTCCGTCCGTCTGTCCGTATGTATGAAGATTTAAGGTCTTTACAATTGAGCTAGGACACTCAAACTTGGAGTATATCTTGGTTCTAAATTTGTACAGACCAAATGTGAAAATTAGTTAAATCCGCCGACGGCCACGCCCACTACTGGCTTCAATGTAAGACAACCTCTATTTCGAATTTTCATTGAAAATGCCTTTTGGTCAAGTTAGACAAGGCGTAGGAATTCTGGAAATTTTGGTATAGAGCAATAATAGCTCAAAACCTCTAAGAGGGCAAAAATTGGACCGCCCACAATATCGACCATGCCCACCTTTACAATATTAGATCTTTAAAAACCCGATTTCTCGGAAAGTTTACTCCAAATTGAACCGGTTTCAACGTATTTTGTCATGATTCTAACGAAATTACAATTAATTGATTTTAATTTTTAGCCCAGACCCACTTTTGGGGGCGTGGCCTATACAAATAATATATGAATTCGGGACAAAAAAAAATTAAGATTTGGTGTTACACCGTATATAGGTGTAACACCACTCCTCAACTAAGTGGAAGGGTTCTGGAACCAAAGACTTCGATGATGGGTGGAAGCTCTTTTGGTCTGGCGTCCCAAATCATATGACTGCACAGGCGGGTGTGGGGATACTCACAACCCCCCGGTCGTCAGAAAATGTATTCGATGTCATTCCGTTAGGGGAAAGGATTCTGATCTTAAAGCTTAAGCTTGAACGATCGACTCTGGGTCTGGTTCAGGTTAATGCACCAAATCGAGAGTCAGAGTATGAGTCCTTTTTGAACGAAGTTGATGCTGGCCTGGACAGAGTGGCAGAAATGGACTTCCTTCTCCTGATGGGTGACTTCAATGCACATGTGGGTACGGACGACAGAACTTGGAGGAGTGTGATCGGGAGGCACGGTGACCCGGATCAAAACAGGAACGGAGGGAAGTTGTTGGACTTTTGCTGTGCATATGGGCTGTCCATCATGAACACCTTTTTCCCACACAAAGCCATTCACAAATACACATGGTACAAGCACAGTTTAAATCAGAGGTCACTGATTGATTTCTTTGTTGTATCATCGTGTGTTCAAAGAATGATTTGTGATGTTCGAGTTTCCAGGGGAGCTGAGTTGCCAACTGATCACCACTTAGTGCTGTGTAAATTGTTTCTCAGTGACAGTATTCCTTTGCCACCCAGGCGAAAACCAAGACTGGAGACCCGCATACGGTTGGAAAGGTTGCAGGATGCTGACTCTGATTTCAGAGAGCGCTTTGCACAGCATGTTTCGGAGAAGTTTGACCTTTTGAATGTAGAAACTGACCTTTTGAATGTAGAGGAGGAATGGCAGCTGCTTTTATCGGCAGTCATTGCCTCTGCAGGAAATGTTTGTGGAGTGAAGTGGCTTGGGGTAGTGGCTGGTGTTGAGAAAAAAACTGCTTGGTTTAAAACGCCTGGAGTTCAAGAAGCCATCAGAGAGAAGAAGAGAGCCTACATTGCGTAGATCCAATGTAGAAACTCAACTTCTCGAGCCCGGTACAATGAGGCGCGAAGAACTTCCAATCTGGCAGTCAGAACAGCCAAGGAACAGTCGTGGAAAAAGTTCGGCGAGAAGTTGGAGCACGATTACAGATCTGCAAACAAGATATTTTGGCAGACCATTCACCGGCTCAGAGGAAGGAAGTTGAATATCGTTCAAGGGGTTAAATCTAAGGACGGTACACTTCCTTCAAATGAGAGCGATGTCTTGCGCAGATGTAGAGAGCACTTTTCGGAGTTGCTCAACCGCCAAGGGCACTGAAGATGGCATTCCCACTGCTGACGAGATAAGGGCGGAGAATAGTTCCACAGTAGACGAAGTCACTGAAGCGATTAAATCGCTAAAAGTTGGCAAGTCTGCTGGAGTTGATGAAATCTGGCCAGAAATACTCAAGGCAATGGGTTAAGGGTGTTCAATGGCTAACACGTGTCATAAAGGTGCCCTGGGATAGCGGGACGGCACCTAGCGATTGGCAAACAGGAGTTATAGTGTCCACTTTCAAAAAAGGGAACAGGACAGATTGCGACAACTATAGGGGCATATCTCCCTTGAGTCTTCCGGGAAAAGTATTCGCGAAGGTGTTGGAAACGCGTTCCAGAGCTGTAATCGAGCCTTTGTTACGGGAAGAACAGTGCGGTTTTCGGCCTGCTAGAGGCACAAGCGACCAGCTTTTACTCTGAAGGTTATTCTTGAAAAGGCCTGGGAATATGCCAAACCGGTCTATGCGTGTTTTGTAGATCTGGAAAAGGCGTATGACCGAGTCCCTCGGGATACACTGTGGGAAGTTTTACAGGACTATGCGCTGAGTGGGCCTCTTTTGAGAGCTGCGTACGGATTAATGGCGTCAAATCCCGTCCTTTTGATGTGCGCGTTGGACTTCGCCAGGGCTGTGTTCTGTCGCCGCTCCTTTTCATAGCATATATGGACTGGATGGTGAAACGCAGTCTTGGCGAGCAATGTTTCGAATTGGCTGGTATCAGGATGAGCCATCTGCTTTTCGCAGATGATTTGGCCATCGTTGCATCATCCAAAGAGGAACTTCAACGAGCACTGGATAGGTTTGCAGCCGTCTGTGGTGATGCTGGGATGAACGTAAACGTGAACAAATCGGAAGTGATGGTTGTTTGCCGAACATCTGTGCAGTGTACCCTGCACATAAATGGAGTTCCATTAAAACAGGTGGAGAAGTTTAAGTAAGATGGGAGGAAGTTCACGAAAGATGGGAGGAGTGATACTGAGTTGTCCTGTAGAATTGGCCAAGCTGGAGCAACAGTAAAGGAACTGCGCCGGCCGGTCATCAGGAAAGCTGAGCTTGGAGTGAAAGCAGAGATCACAGTTTTTAATTCAGTGTTTGTTCCGACCCTCATCTATGGTCATGACATTTGGTTAATGATCGAAAGAATTAGATCGCGGGTACAAGCTGCCGAAATGAGATTCCTGAGGTGCCTTGCTGGTGTTACTCTAAGGGATAGAGTGAAAAAACTTCAGTATTCGTGGGAATCTTAATGTTGAGCAGCTACTACTCTGAGTGGAGCGATCGATTCTTCGATGGTTTGGACACGTTGTTCGCATGCCCCATGACAGACTTCCTAGACAGGTCATGCTAGCCGAGATGCGAGCGCGTCGCCCCCCTGGTAGGCCAAGAAACAGGTGGTGGGATCAGGTAAAGAACCTATCTGAACCCCTCTGATGGAAGGACTATTTAGCCACCCTCGCTCCGCGACCCTTTTAGAGAAATTGATGATGATGATGAATTGAACGTAAAGGATTAATCATTTTGTTACTGTCAAAGCTCATTTAAATTTAAATTGACCTATACTTCTCTTGATCGCAGCTAGGTCTTAATAGTTCTCGTTTTAACACGAGCACTATAAAGTGCTTTAAACAATCTTTAGGGTCTAATCATAGCTATCATCGGATTGCATAATTGAAAAATTTGTTTTCATGTTTTTAGACGTTTGAGCAAACAGTGTTGGCTGTTATTGGTATCAAAATGAAGCTTATGAGTTGCAGAATTTTTTCCGTAACAAAAATACATTAAATGCGTTAAAGCTTTTATGTAAACTCGCTTTTACTATTTCGCTGATAGAAATCGATTTTAAGGAACAGCTGATTTTGATTTGTGTTTTTGCGACAAAATCGTTCCACTGAAAAGTGTTCCATTCTCTTTCTATTCTCAACTGTCAGTTTTCCTTTCTCTGATCAACTCCAAACTCAAATGCCTGTAGCTGTTTGTTGGCACTGATAGAAATTTTCAATAATTGCTATGAATGACTTGTCAGCAAACCGAAGACATTGTTCCACTGATTAGTTCCAATGATGCTATCCAATGATAGCTATGATTAGACCCTTAAACTTCATAAACATATTCTTCGGAAAGAAATGATAACATTTCTGCTTTGGGAATAATTTTTTTTAGTAGTTGCATCCCAGCCCTTGTAATAAGAACGAAAAAATCTTGTGATGAACCAGAAGATGTTAAGTTTCTGAAAGCCTGACTAAATAAAAAACAAAAATTTTAATAAGTTAATTTTTAGTCTATTTGATAGGGATTGCTCTCAAGGTCTAGATTTGAAGAAGCTTAAATAGATTGAATAGAAGGCGAGTGTTTTGTACCATTCGATCACTGGTGGAGGAGACTCTAAAAAATAAAGAGCGACGTCCAAGGTTTTGGACATTTGGAAACTTCAAACAAAAATTTAAGTAACTAGTTTTTACTATTAAAAATTGCATTCTAGACTTAATTGGGACTCGAATTTCAAACTCCGGACCTGATGTAACTTTAAACAATTAACACGTCTAAAAACTCTTTGAACTCTATGGAACGAGAAATACCGTGCATAAAATAAAGTCAACACGTCTCTTGGTATATCGTCTCGCGTTTATTTACCGAACCTTGACTGATTTCTATTCGTCAAAACACTTGTCGCAGGCACTCTTCTATCCCTTTCCATGGACATGTGCTCCCCTTGAATATTCGGCTCGACAACCTTTAAACATTTCAGGAAAATCCCTTCTCGAATACAAATTCAATGCTTCACCACTACCGATCTCCAATAATCCTCCATAACCCGGCGGGTGTATCCCTACCTTAGCCTCAGGTCGACTTAGGCTTTCTACGAATTGCAGGAACAAAAACTTTTCGTTATCCACTTAGCAAAAGGTTATCAGAAATTGTATACAGTCTAAAGTGTCATTGAGGGCGACCGCTCTATTCTTTGGCCAAATCGAAATTGGGTCGAAGTTGTCATTTGCCACCCGACCCCTGTCTCTGGTTCGTACACTTCGACTGGTACTATATCTTCTATCATCGAAAGGATTCACTTTGGCAGCAATACATTGATGTATCGACGGCAACTTTCTTGATAATTCCACAATCTGCCAGGATGAACGGGAGGTGAACGAAGGATGAAATTTCAAAAAGCTATCAAACACACAACAAACCCAGGCCAGGGATAAGCATTTGTATACGTAATTCGCTTTGTTCGTCAGGATATTGCACGCGCGCCTGCTTTAACCTCATGTTCACATTGCATGACGACACTGTCTATGTGTGTGTATGTGTATGTATTCCAGTGTCGGGGTATGCACGTCATTATGTTGTACGGCTGAAGGACCTTTAACCTTTTGTGTGTAGGTACGCTCTCACCCACTACAACAGTATCGAATTCAATTATTTAGAGGAAGAAATTTCGAGTTGTGTGTGCTACAGTGTTGCACATTTTTTATGGCTCTGCTCTGCCTCAGCGAACTGTGAGTCACGAGAAGACGCAGGGGCAGGGACGCTTGCTCGCCGAAAGGTAAAGAAACAAAATTCGTGAAAAGTTTTCATGCTTCTGAGGAACCTAATGATGTGGAAGTTTGCTGTTTGTCAAGGGTATTCCCTCAATACAAGGGGTATTCTTTTAACGGTATTTGTTCGTCGAGTGTTTCTTTTCGTTTGTTGTTTTATGCGTTCTGTAAGGTTAAAGGTGTATTGCTTCCGAGGCGCGTCGTAAATTTTGGGATACCTACTCGTGTATCGACTGAAGGCTTTAAGTTCAAGTGTCGGGAAATGGGTGTAGAGGTATTACAAGGCAATTGATAAATTAAGTCGGAAGGAAGGTGAACGAAACAGGCTGGTGCGCGCAGGAGTATGGCAGCGAAGCGAGAAGAAAATTTATTCATGAGACTGATACGAAGAATGTGTTGGACGTCTTGATTTTTATTGTTACCCGCGGAATGGGCTGGATGCTTAGACAAATGAGTTAATGGAATTGGCAATGAATTATAAATTTTACGATTTAAGTACAATTGAAAAATACTTGTACAGCGTTAGGTATTAGTCGTAGGAAGGTAGTTATAAATAAAACAGACAATGATGGTGAGCGGTTTGGTGGGCGTGAGTACCTTAATATGCCTACAAGAAAGCTAAAAGTGTTAAAATTAATTTGTTTGATTGATTAAACGATTTTTTGACGTCAAATCTAAGACAAAAAGATTCCACAGGACGGAGGCTTTTGGGAAAGGTCTTCAAATGGAACCAAAAGGCGGGGTAAGTAGTTTTGATTCAAGCGCATTCTGAAAGAAAATTCCAATTTTTATGAAGTTACTTTTTAGCGGTGCGTCTAAATGTCCGTCCGTCCGTCCATCTAATCGCATTTTAACTTCTAAACGGTCAGTTGTAGAAAGACAAATTTTGGTGTGCTTTTAAACTTCGCAAATAGCCAGAGAACCCTCCTAAGAGGGTGTATATTTTTCAAGCACAAATAACGGTTTAATTACAGTTTGCAGTTTTCTGGGAAAATCGATCAATTTTTTTTTTCAATACTTGTTTTAAGAAGTTTAACAGGCAGGAACTAGAAAAACGAAAAAATCTAATTTTTTGAAAATAAAAAGAGTATGATTCGTTGAAAATGGAAAACGAAAGTTTTTGAAACGGTTTGAGGCCATAACTTTTGAACCGATTAGTACACAAAGCAATATTGAACAATCATACAAAGCATCTCGAAGTTAGCGAAGTGCTTGAGTAAAATTTTCTTAGCAAAAATTCTAATGCTCCCATTTCGACGCATTTTCTAAAATAAATAGCAAAAAAGGATAAAAATACGTGTGTCACCTTATCTCCGGTGCTGTTTACAAATGATGTGACAAATGACAAATGATATTGAAAAAAATCACACGTGGGTATCAAAAATTATCCAAAATTTTAAGAAAAAATATAGCGAATTTTGCAGTTCCTAAACATTCTGAGATTTAACTCAAAAACAAAAAAGCATTTTCAAAAACTATTTTTTAAAATCTTCTAGTATCTTAACGGTAAAAGCTATCTTGTTCCACTTTAGTTTAAGTACAAAGCGTATAAGAAGAAAGCAAGCTAGGTTAAAAAAATTTTAAATTACCGTTTCTAACCTAAGTTTTTTTGAAGCCTTTTTAAAAACAGTATAAAAAACGCGCTCGTTTTACCGTTTGCCAAAAAACCGGTTGCCATAGAATTTAAGAACAACATCCAATATTAGCGCAGGTAGTTGCGCTTTTGTAAAAATGTCTAACGGGGTCTGAAAAAAAAATTTCAAAATACATATTTGCTAAGTTTGATCCATAAAAAGTCTTGAGCTCCGCCCACTTTTGAGCGGCGTTTTAGGAAAAAACTGTTTTTCTGAAATAATTTTCGCTTTTACTGTATTTTCTCATGATTCTAACGAAATTACAATTCATTGATTTTAATTTTTAGCCCATGCCCACTTTTGGGGGTGTGGCCTATACAAATAGTGAAAAAAACTTTAAAATTTCGTGTTACACGATATTTAGGGTCGGGTATAAAGAAGTTTGTCACAGACGAACTCTAGCACTCATTCACTTGCTTTTAAAGAAATATAGTCCACCTTCTGAAATTTTATATAAAGCTGAACCAAACTGCATATATTCAAAAACTTCAAAGATTTGACTCAAAAACTTGAAAACATTTTCCAAAAGATTTCTAGTCGCTTAATACCATGTCTCCACCGAGCACTAAACCGCAATTAATATTTATCTTTATTAAATCCTCTACAAATCACGCTATAAACCATGCAAATTAATATCCTCTCGGCAAACGACTAAAAATAAATCCCCTCATAAATGCCATTCAACCTATTCACAAACCTATTTTCTGCGCCTTTTTTACAGTTGGAGAATCAAAAAAGGAAACTGAAACTGTCCCTGTAGGAAAAATTTGTCACAAGTACGTTTTCTATAGTGATTTTTACAGTTAAAATTGTTTCTAGCTCTTGGGAAATTATATCGCCGCTCTCTTTTGAGAGCCAAAATGACAGAAACAGAGTGTTCGTGTCTCATTAATTCTATATTTGTCCGGTGGAGACACTTAAGTATTTGTTTTTAACCGTCTCCCACTTATCTTCTTTTAATTGCCGGTGGAGACATAGTACTACAGTTATTTCGATCTTGATTAAATTTAACTGAAGTATGTGACGTTGAAAAGGCAAACTAATTGCATTAAAAACGTTTCAAAAGTGCTGTTTCCAACCTCGAGTTTTCAAAATTATTTAAACAAACGAAATAAAAACCAGCATGTTTAACCGTTTTCTGAGAAATCCATGTGTGTAGTAGAGCGGTGTCAATCGTGATTGATTGTATTATTGAAAGTATTGTGGATTGCAATCCCGGTTGGGCAAACCAATCGTTCCAAAATGAACTAAACGAATGAAAAAGTAAAACCAATCGTTCCCACAATATTAATCCTTTTTTCTTTAAAATGAACGAAACGAATGAACCAATACCTTTCTCTCTCCATTATTTTTGGTCAAATGAGCAAAACGAAAGAGAAAGGGTCAATTCGATCATTCACAATATTAACACGTTCCATTCCTACATCGATAACCGTAGCTAAACTGTTACGAGATTTCGAAAAATGCGTATTTGCCGCGCACATGCCAATCCGGATTGGACGGAGGAACGGTGATTGACTTTGGATCGACGACTGAAAGAAGAACGAAATCGGTAAGAACGATGATTGTTGAGAAAGGAACGAATGAATGATTGACTGAAAAGATCGGGTCATTTTTCAAATCAATCCTGGATCGATTTGATCCGGCAAAATGAACGATTGACACAGTTCTAGTGTGTAGAACTAGGGACAAACGGTGCTATCGCAGGTGGTTGTAACATTAACAAAAATGTGTAAAATTAATTGAAAAAAAAAATCTTAATTGCTGTTTTATGGATTTAAATTTTTAAAAATCGTAAAAGGGCCAAGAAAATGTGTGTCTCTCTATTCTCTATAGGGTAATAGTGAAAAATTCGAAATTGTTTACGGACGTAGTGCATTTTTTAAAATAAAAAAAAAATTAAGGCAGTTTTGAAATAGTAAATGGTTTAATGGAGTCGCTTGAAAACACTTTAGTTGACTGGCTAAAATGATGCTACCAGCAAATATGTACATCGTAACTTCTGGACCACTTATTTTACATCAACCAAATTTGACGTAAGCTCAACCACCTGAACGTTTTACAGTTTTCACACCAAATCAGAATCTAGATTCAGAGTAAAATACGGTTTTCACACCGAGCCAGAATCTAGATTCAGAGTAAAAAAGTCCCACATCTAATTTAAATCTATTAGATTTCCCATACATTTGTGGAATTCAGAATCTGGATCAGAATCTAGATTCCCACAAAATCGAATACATGTATACTAGATTTTTATTTTATTTTGTGGGCATCATCCATTGTGATTGAATGGATTTTCATTTTTAATACAATTTAATAGTGAATTATGAATGAATTTAATCATTTTCCAGTGCTTGTTGAGTTATCCACAATTGTTTTTGTACCAATTTGAAGCCATTTAAGCCTATTTGAAACCGTTTGGGTAAAATGTCCCAAATCTATAAAATTTCCCATACATTTGTAGAATTCAGAATCTAGATCTTTGGGACTTTTTACTCTGAATCTAGATTCTGATTTGGTGTGAAAAGGGTAAGAATCTAGATTCCCACAAAATCGAATACATGTGTACTAGATTTTTATTCGATTTTGTGCGAATCATCCATTGTGAATGAATTGCCGATGACAAAACAGCTGATGGAGTTTGTTTACAAAATGAATGCAAGAAATGTTTTCGCAATTTTTAATACAATTTAATAGTGAATGAATACAATTCAATCATTTTCCAGTGCTTGTTGAGTTGCCACAATTGTTTTTGTCCCTTCTTGAAGCCATTTAACTTGTAAAAACTGTGACAAATTGGGCATCTGGTGTTCAATTAACCGAAACGTCAACGAAATCTACATAATTTTCGAGTGGGAAAGCCTCTATTCGACTTTGAAATCGAATTGCTCAGAATCTAGATTCTGGGCTCGGTGTGAAATGGGTAAAAAGTCCAAAATCTAATTGAAATCTATTAGATTTCCCATACATTTGTAGAATTCAGAATCTAGATCTTTGGGACTTTTTCCTCTAAATCTAGATTCTGATTTGGTGTGAAAAGGGTAAGAATCTAGATTTCCACAAAATCGAATACAAATGTAATTGATTGTATTCGATTTTGTGGGAATCATAAGAAAATAAAAGCAAACACACTTTTTTAATTCAATCAAAAGAAGACATGACAGCCGATGAAGTTTGTTTATAAAATAAAAAGAAGAAATATTTTCGGTTTTCGGTGCGGTGATTTTCATGTATTCTCCAGTGCTTCCTTAGTTATCCACAATTGTTTTGTACTTATTTGAAGCTGTTCAACTTGTGACAACTGTGAAAAATTTGACGGTTGTTAATGTTGAACTGATCGAAAAGTCAACAAAATCTAGATTACTTTCGCAGTGTGAAAGTATCAATTCGATTTTGAAATCGAAGTGCTCAGAATTTAGATTATGGCTTCGGTGTGAAAACGATAATAAACTTAATAAAACTTAAAAGATACATAATATATTGGTAAGTCTTCTTAACATCGCATACAAGATCTTTTCTGCTGTACTGTGTGAACGCCTGAAGCTGTTTGTCAACAATCTGATAGGCACATATCAGTGTGGCTTTAGGCCAGGAAAGTCCACCATCGATCAAATATTCACACTGCGGCGGATCTTGGAGAAAACCCAGGAATTCCAAATCGATACACACCACCTCTTCATCGATTTCAAGGCCGCGTATGACAGCATCTATAGAGACGAGCTATATAGCGCAATGTCTAGTTTTGGCATCCCTGCCAAACTCGTCAGTCTGTGCAGGATGACGATGGAAAACTCACGCTGTTCCGTCAAGGTCGGCAAAGACCTCACCGACCCCTTTGATGTCAAAAAAGGATTTAGACAAGGCGACGCGCTGTCATGCGACTTCTTTAACATCATACTTGAGAGAATTGTGCAGAACTCTCGCGCCAACACCAGAGGTACAATCTTTCAAAAATCCGTTCAACTACTTGCATACGCAGACGACATTGACATAATCGGTAGAACAAAGCGTGATGTCAGTGAAGCCTTCGTGAGTATTGGGACGGAAGCGGCGAATATGGGTTTAGCAGTCAATGAGGGCGAAACCAAGTATATGCTGTCATCAAGAAAAGACACCCAACACCGACGTCTTGGACAAAACATCACCATCGACAGCTATAACTTTGAGGTAGTTAGGGACTTTGTCTACCTGGGTTCCGCTATCAATTCAGACAATGACACCAGCGCTGAAATCAAACGAAGGATAACTCTTGCCTATCGCTGTTTCTTTGGGCTAAGAAGGCAATTGAGTAGCAAAGCCCTCTCTCGAGCAACTTAAGTGTCCATGTATAAGACCCTCATCATCCCAGTCCTGCTTTACGGTGCAGAAGCATGGACCCTGTTAAAGGCGGATGAAAACACTTTAGGCTGCTTCGAGAGGAAAATTCTTCGGACGATTTACGGTCCCGTCTGCATAGACGGGGAGTGGAGGAGGAGATATAACATCGAACTGTACGGGCTGTACAGCGATACTGACCTAGCCAAAAGAGTCAAAGCACAACGTCTACGATGGCTGGGTCATCTGGAGCGGATGGACACCAACGCCCCGGCCCGGAAAATCTTCGAATTCACACCGCAGGGACGACGCGGTAGAGGAGCACCGAGACTCAGGTGGCCTACGCAAGTGGAAGGGGACCTCAGCCAACTTCGCGTGCGAAACTGGAGACGGCTAGCTAGAGACAGAGCTGGCTGGCGAAGCTTGTTGGCTGAGGCCCAGGTCCACCCCGGACTGTAGCGCCACCTTAAGTAAGTAAGTAAGTAATATATTGGTACTAGCGATTGGTACTAGCGGAGCTCTTCTTTGATTCGCTCTCTGATGTCCTGTTTTGAAATGTTTCTGGAGGCTTTTCATTACTTATGAAGTTACGAAAAAACGTACGTAAATTATAATAAAACCATAATCAGGTTTGTAGCCACCAGAAATCTTAAAGTTTGAGTTTCAGAACCCGATTACCGACCGGCTTTGCCCAATTAAACAAAATGAATAATATTCCATTCTTCAAAAAACTTTTCCTCTTTGTATAGCACCAAAAAGCACTTTAAACTTTAAGGCTGCAACCACTGAAAAATCCCCCTACGGCCAATGCAAAAAGTGTTTCGAACTTTTACAGATCAATTTATATAATATTGATGTATTGGTCACCTGCTTGCCGCACAACTTTCACGAAAGCCAAATTGGATTTTCGAGGGACATAAAGAATTCCAACTCGTAGCACTAAAAACGATAAAGCCAAATTTCAACATGAACAGCTGTTCGGGTGAACTCGAATACATTTTTCAATATGTGAAATCCGGGAATAGTTTTGAAATTTCTTGTTTTTCGAAAAAACTAAGCTTGGGGCAAACGTGAGGTAGTCTTTTCTAGAAAGGAAGTATAAAACATATGTTAAAAACTAGTTTTCCTATTGAAAACATAGCTAAGGGGCTATTTTTCTTGTAAGGACATATGAATCGAAAGATAACATTTTCCTTCAACTCCGTAGTCTTAAAGGAGTCTATACTTTTTGAATCAAACCATGATTTGAATGTGTTTAATTACGAAGAATCTTGTAGACATACAGGTAGATAATCAAAAGCTTTTGCAATTCCATTAAAATATTCATACTAGGGACTCGACAGCCAGTTTTTCATGGCTGTATGATTTATTCACTTTCACACTTCAGTGAAATGACTAAAGTCCTAAGCTGGCTGCTACATGAAAAGATTTATCTATACCTCTAGAGTAAGGGGATTGTTTAAAGTCCACATCAGAGTCTTTTCTCCCAAGGGCATAATGTAACAACATTTACTTAAACACAACATTCAAAAGGCAATATACCAGCATCGTCTCAAGGACATGTTTACCCTGAGTAGATAAAAGTTTTTTGATAAATGACTTTTAACAAGACGAATATCTCCCCAATCGAGCGAAATGAAATAATAAGGCTCCAAGTGCTGTCTCGACCGCACAAAAATGAACACATTTCTAGATAAAACCCCCAATTCTTACAGCATCCACCCCTGAGTTGTGGCTGACGCAAGGTCATGTTATAGATATTTTTCCACTTTAAAAAAAGTGGAAAAAATCAATACTTTAACTGCTCACTTACCTTGGCCCTGAATAATGTTTTCTTTCACTTGTATAGGCCCATTTGTAAGAATTCACTTTTTGCCTTCTGCCTCTGAAGGTCATTGCCACCTCATCTCGGTATGGTGAGGAAATATTCTTCCTCTTCAATTGCCTCGAGTCAATTGTAACAAGAAAGATCTCCTGCCGTATGTTGCCTTTTGTTCTCCGACCGACGTATATAGAACGTTCATTAGACATACATATGGCTAGTGCGGAGTGCCGAAGCAGGAGCCGGAGCAAGGACTCGCCTCACTCCTGTAACGAACACCTCCCTACTCCTATTTTGGTCTAGAAGCAGAGGAAGCCTTGGTTTTAAAGCTCTGTGTTCCCCTACCACACTCTGACCCACCCATGGAACCGAAAGTTACAGGACAGTTCGGCCCGTCCGGGCAGAGATGCGATAGAGGTGTCCCGATCTGTAAGCCGCCACAGGCCTGCTTGTGGTTGCGCAAACTAGCTCGTCGTTGGGGTGGGTTCTTGCGACTCAGAAACGGGACGGTGTTACGGTTATTTCAGGCCTAGAAACACAGCATAATAAAAAGATCAAAAGTCGGATAGGTGTTATAGCCGACAGTAAGAAAACAAAACCAAAAAAAAAAAAAATAAACAAAATGATGGGAACCCGAATGTCTTGCCAGATGCACTGCTCAGAATTATTTAAACGGAGAAAAAAAGGGACAAAGGTGATCTTGTCCGTGGAGTAACCCTCCCTCTGTATACCAATCGGTATACGCCATGGTTGCAACGTCTCCATTTTGGTTGCAACCCCAAAAGCGATTAGGAAAAGAAGCTAATTTTACTTAGCCTCCCTTCTTATTGGCCACCGTAGACCATGTTGATTAACATACGCTCACATCCTACAAGAACGATATTTCACAGCTCCATATCTCTGAAACTAATCAGCTGAAATACTATCTGAAAATCTAAAAATCTCTCCATGACCTCAAAATGCAAAACTACAAACGTGGCCGGATTGGGAAATAACAAATCCCAAAAATAAACTTCATTTATTGATACGCAAGAAAAGGTTATAAAAATCAAAAAAAAAAACAAAATATCTAAATATGCATCTACTTAACAAGCTGGAAAATGTACGGTGTACGATTTACAAGAAAGAATAAAATTACAAAATTAAATACAATTAATCAAATTAAAATCAAATACCAATTTGATTGAAACTGCATTATCTGCATTATATATAATTAACTAAATTAAATACAAAGATATTAACTGAAAATTAAGATTTGAATAATATCAAAAGCTCTTTAATTGACAAAAATTACTCAATCGAAAACTAGGTTCGTTTCAATAAAACAAAACGTATTTTTATTTTAAATCATAATTCGCGATGAAACTAATATTTTGGAAACTATCCAAAATTTAAATGACAAGCTTTATGCCTCAAAAAAAATATTTTAAACCCGAAGAAAATATGGCGAACGTTCAAATTCAATAATTTCAATGTGAAGTAAAAAAAAAGATAGTAATTTAAAATGACTCACCAAAATTAAGATCCCAGATGAATGTTGTGCACAGCATCCTCTCGAATATTTGTCGATTAAATCACTGAAAAATTATTGTTGCAAATAAAAAAAAATTATTAATTTGAACGGGCCTAACAAAAAAATCTTTGCGATTTTCTTTAAACGCACAACTTGTTTCTTTTACTTTTAATTTCCTTGTATCAAAATTCCTAAAAATATCCTAAATATTTTTCACTTTTATCTAACCAAAAAAAAATTGCTTTTCAAAATTATCTGTTCTTTAAATTAAGTAAGTCTTTTAAAATGTCTCTTATAAACGCACTGGGAAAGAGGGAACAGGTAGCAGGTCAATTTATGAACCCAGGCGCTGAGTGTCGGTGGAGAAAGGTGAAATTCCGTTGGAACCATTGGACCGTGTTGCTGGAGGTGGATGAAATGATGATAGCGCAGGTGGATAGCGGCTTGAACGGGCACTCTCTCTTCAACGTGGTGAATACAGGTGTGGGGTGCCTTACCGTATGGCAAAGAGAAAAGGCCAGCAAAGCTCTTTTTTTTCGGGATAAACTGATCGCTGCTGATCAATGATCGATCGGTGAATTATCCGAATCGTGGCAAAAGAAATGCTGGGGATTTGTATATGTGGCTCGCTGAATGGAGTCTTCTCTCTACAGACGGTTCCCTTGTAGGAAAGGGGGTCTTATCGGTCTTCTGTGTCGCGTGGGTATTTTTTTTATTCCAAGGACTGGGGCGTTATGGTCGGGGACGTGGGGACGTGATTAATAAATGATATGAGCGACTTGGTTCGCGTTTTTACTTTTTTTATTTAAAATTATTGTTTTTTTTTTTTTTTTTGTATGAACTCTTTCACTAGGTTTTGATTTTTCGCTTTATGTATAGGGCACTGTTCATGCACATTTCACTTGAGGTTAATTTTGTTTGTCGATGTTTAGAGTTTTTTTCCCTTGAAATTGTGTAGTTTCTTTAATTAAATTGTTTTCTTATGAAGGAATAAAACTTTCACTTCAGCGACCGAAGTAGCGAAAATCAAGGAAAATTTGCGAATATACTTTGAAAATTAGAGTTCTAGACTGCACATGTACAGTCTGTTCAATAAAAACTTTAAACTTTTCAACGCGATACCCGACACGTCAGCAGACTGTGCTGCTTCCGACTTGCTGCCGATCCAAACACTCACTGACCAAGCTTGTGCATTTGGCTATAGGCTTGGCTCGGTTGGCCTTGAAATTTGGGTTTTTCCAGTTTGTCGCATGATTACCAAAATTTTCCATCGTCCGACCAGAACGGTGTATTTCTCTTCTTCCGTTGCCATGGCACTTGGTTCTACAAAAGGACCCCCTTCTACCGAGCCCTTGACGAATAGTTCACAGAGTTCATAGCAGCTATGGTCAGAGAGCTGATGGTAAAAAGTAACTGCTCCTGGCTTCGGAGTTGGGGAAAGTTAAGGTTAGGGGAGATTGGGTCTAAATGCTAGTCTGATAGTGTTAAGTGGCAAGGGAATTTTTTTTTTTCGATTTTTAAGTTCTTCTATTATTATAAATTAATAAGTCAAAAAGGGTTTCCTACAAAACTTATCAACGGCTCGAAGTTCTGCGAGAGAGGATGATAAGAGAAGAAACCTTTAACGCGTTTGTATGTAACTTTTCTGCGTTGTCGGTCCTCATCTATATCTGGAGTCTCATGCACAGGCTGAGCTAGCCACTATTTTCACTAAGCAGCCAGAAAAAAAATAGAATCTCATAAAAACTTAACGCTTTAAATCTTTTGAGTGAACAACTGTTTCGTGGCCAATCGCATCTTTAACTTTATAAAGGTTATTTCCTATCGTCTTAAGGACTGTAACTCTGGTAAACTTCGGGCACAGTTTTGCGTTGAGATGTTTTGCTGCATCGCTAGCGATAAAATTTCTCTTGTATATTTGTTCGCCCACCTGAAAATTAACAATACGACTACGCAGGTTATACGTTGCCTCGTATTGATTGTGTGCCTTCTCTAACGAGTCCTTTAGATAACAATGCAGTATGTTCATTTTATCTGGTTTACTAAGCCAGTTAAGTTCCGAGTTGTTCAATGCATTTAATTCTTTTAAGAGTCGGTAATCTTTTCCATGTTCAATCATTCGTTGTCCGAATAGAGCTTCATAGGGCGACATTGCTATTGCCGAGTGAATTGAAGTTCGAAGGGCACAACCGATTGCGGAAAGATTAGCATCCCAGTTGGTTTGTTTTGGATCGATATAGGCGCGGATCGACGAGAGAATCGAACGGTTCACTCGTTCACTCGCATTAGCCTGCGGGGAATAAATGGCGGTTCGATAATGTTTGATGCCGAAAGCTTCCAACATTTTACCAAACTCTTTGCTAAGGAACTGAGTACCATTATCTGAAAGAATGCTCTCTGGGACTCCAAATAAAAAGAAAATCTCCTCCCTCAGGAATTTTATGACAGTATCAGCAGTCGCTCTTTTAAGGGGTTTAATCAAGACAAACTTTGTTAGCTGGTCTAGGGCAATCACTATTTGTGTGTTTCCACTCTTTGAACGGGGATAAGGACCAAGAAAATCCACGTATACGTGTTGAAATGGCCTTTCCACAACAAAGGCTTTACCCATTTCAGACCGCAATGTGGTGTTAGGAGCTTTTGATGTTTTACACGTTTCACAGTCACCTACAAACGCTTTAACCTGAGACGCCATGTTTGGCCAAAAAAATTGTTGACGCAGGCGGTAAAGGGTTTTGGCGACGCCTCCATGCGAGGACCTCGGTGGGCAATGAGCCAGAGAGATTAACTGACCAGTCAACACACTAGGCACCCAAAGTTTCCAGGCTAGATCATCCTGAATTGGATTACCTGTACAGTGGCTGACCCTCTTGTACACGAAATTATCCGAGACTTGAAGGTCAGGTAGCTGTTCTTGTTGCTCTTTGACGTGATCAATGATCCTGCGGTATTCTTCCGACTGAAAGCTCGGATCCGCAAGATCTATATGAAGCACATCATAGGATTGTCCTGACGTCGAGTCCGCCAGCTGCAACGCATCCACCTCATGCACTCGTGAGAGAGCGTCAGGCACTATGTGTTGCGTGCCTTTGCGGTGCTCGATGTCAAAGACAAATCCCTGTAATTTAAGGCTCCAGCGCGCCAGTCTGTCAGTGGGATCTCTCAGGTTCATCAACCACTTCAGGCTTGCATGGTCTGTAACGATCTTAAACTTGTGGCCTTCTACATAGGGTCTAAACTTCTTAATACCTTTAACCGCTGCCAGACACTCACGCTCAGTTACTGTGTATTTGCGTTGAGCCGCAGTCAGTTTCTTCGAATAAAAATATATCGGACGTTCAACTCCGTCTTCATCCTCCTGACATAGGACACAGCCTATTCCGGTGGCTGATGCATCACATAGAATGATGAACTCTTTACCGTAGTCAGGGTTCACCAAGACGGGAGCTGACGTCAATTGTGTTTTAATGGTATTAAAGGACTCAGTTGCTTGCTCAGTGAAAGTGAACTTAACTCCTTTTTTTAAGGTGTCAGTTATAGATGATGCTAATGAAGAAAAATCCTTGACGAACCTTCTATACCATCCAGCCATTCCAAGGAATCTCCTTACTTGCCTGGGAGATGTTGGTATAGGGAAATCGACAATTGCGGAAATTTTTGATGGATCAGTCTTTAGGCATCCATCTGAAATAATGTATCCCAGATACTGAAGCTCTTTAAAGCAAAATTTCGACTTCTCAACATTTATCGTTAAGCCAGCCTCCGAAAGTCTTTTGGCAACTATCGCAAGGATCTGCAGGTGTTCTTCGAAAGTACGTGATGTGATTAATAAATCGTCAAGATAGACAAAAACTCGGGTTCTCAACTCGTGCGGTATCACTTTGTCCATTAATTTGGACATGGACTGAGGAGCATTGCAAAGCCCAAAGGGCATCACTTTAAAATGGTATAGTGGTCTACCAGGGATGGTAAATGCTGTCTTTTCCCGAGAACCTTTCCCCAGCGGTATTTGCCAGAAGGCATCTTTCAGATCCACACTAGAAATATAGTGTGTTTCTGAAAGTCCTCCTAACAAAGCGTCGATAAACGGAAGTGGATACGCAAGCTTTTTGGTAACCTTGTTCAATTTCCGAGAGTCTAGACACAGGCGGACTTTTCCCGGTTTCCGCACAAGCACGACAGGCGAGCTCCATGCGCTATCACTCTCTTCAATGACTCCCAATTTAAGCATGCGATCCACCTCAGCATACACAAGCGCTTGTATCGCTGGAGACAAGGGAAAATGACGCTGTTTAATGGGTTCAGCATCCCCAGTATCAATGGAATGCTCCATTAAATGCGTTTTTCCCAGTCCCAACTTCGAGAAAGAGGGAAACTGTTTGACAACAGCCTCGAGTTTTAGGGACTCCGCAGCTGTTAAGGAGTGAGCTTTCTTCAGAATGTCTGTTTTTGTAGTTTCGGTGAGTTTAGTTGGGCACAACTCAGATATGATATCTGGAGCTAGCTGAAACTCTTTCCAAAAATCTATTCCCAAATACAATTTCTGTTTGAGTGAAGGTACAACGTATAACTCAATCTCGGAGGTTTTATCTTTGAAGGTTATTTGGGCCAGCACCTTGCCTACGATGGCCTGTTTTTGACCATCGGCGGTCGAAACCGACGAGGAATATTTATTCAACTGTATTTTATTATCCTTCAAAAATTCTAAGCCACCGGATCCAAGACAACTAATGGCTGCCCCACTGTCGAGTAAACCGAGATATTCTTGTCCAAAGAGGTTTACTGTGACATAGAGACGAGGATCAGCGGAGGAACCGTGCAAAGTGGTGGATGATATTGCGAAATGTTGCTTTCTCTTCTCCTTGAATTTTTGTCTAAGGTTTTGCACTTGTTGTGAAACTGGGGTACCAAAAATTCGGTTTCGCGCCTCATAGTACTGCATTTGTCGTTCGTGCAGAGACTTTCTGGGCAGAGAAAGCGTAGAGGGAACAAAATCACTAGCAGCTGGTGGTAAGTCAGGTTGTTTAAGTATTGTAATTTCTTTTTCTTTCAGGGGTTCAAAATCTAATTGTCCGGGTTGGCTTCTGTCGAACAACTCTCCCCGGTGTGAGGGCTGCTCTTTTGGCGGTTTCCCGTACATCTGTCACATCTGGGTGTCGTCGTATTCTCGCGGCCGCATCGGTAGCAAAAGAGAGCACGTTGCGGGTCTGGGCAGTCATGGAACGAATGTCCCAAAACCTTGCAGTTCCAACATTTTAGTTTAACCGATTCACGTTTTTGCAGTTCGAATGCCTCTACTTGAGATGGGAGTTCATTTGTGGGTGCTGAAATCTCGTTGATGTGTCGCCGTGGCCAGTTCGGAGCTTGTGGTAGCGGTGCTCTAGACCTGGGCATATCAGAACCATGGAGATATTTCTCAACCGTTCTGCACACATAAACCATTTCGGATATGCTGTGGGTATTAAAGGTTATCAACAACTCTCCTATACGGCGTCGAACATTTTGCTTAATAATCTCTATAAGCTCTCGGTTGGGTTTTGGCACGCGTAATCTAGAATTCAGTTGTAGTAAGTCCGAGTAAAAATCGTCAAAGCTTTCATTCGCCAATTGCTTGCGTTCTGACATCTTCCTCGACAATTCGGAATCTGTTTCCAGACTTCGGTACTGCTCAATCAGTGCAAGTCGAAGGGTGGACCAGGTAGCTGCGGGGCTTCCTTTTAAAAACATCCAATACCAGGATTCCACTTGACCACCTACAAAGTGGTGAAAATTAAGCAGTATATCGTTCCAAGTGACATTATAACTTTCTTTGACTCTCTCGAGGCGAAAGAGGAAATCATCAACAGTTATCTGCTTATTGTCGAACTTAATTCCCCACTTGTGGTAGTTCGTGTATCTGGTAGAAGAATGCGAAGGCGAAGGAAGTTCTGAAGGCATATCAGGTCTTGGCGATGGATCATTTAGATTCATCTGGCTCAACTGAGCCAAAAAATTATCCACGTTAGACCGAGCCATATTCACAGGGTACACATGCTCATTACCAGGAACATCGGGTCTCGCTGTTGGATTTGGTGGTCTGTTGAACGTCTGAGAACGATTAACTTGATATTCTTCATTTAAAGGAGCCGGAGTTGTAACCGTAGATAGTCCACGAGCAGACGGAGGCTCAGGTTGAACAACTGGCATTAGGGAAGAAATGGATTCACGCACTATCGTAGCCATTTCTTCGCGAAGGGTTAATCGATTTTTTTCAAATTCTTGCTGAATGAATCTCATATTATCAGCCCGTTGGAGACCAACAGTAGCCGTGACTACTTCTTGCACATAGTGCTCAAATTGTTCACCATCGCTAGAAGCTGGTGAAGCAGTATTATTTGTGCCACTAGTGTTGGCAGCCGCCGGGGCATGAACATCGGCAGAAACGAGTTGAGACCCACCTGTATAGTTTGAACTTGAAGGTCTTCCACCCGCTAAGGAGTAATTGGCGTTTTGGTTAAGAGCCGACATGTTACCACTTAAAGAAAAATTTCGTGGGTTCCTTGGAGGGAAACGCAAATTGTAACTACTCTGAATTTTATTTTGTTGGGGCTTACTGCGCCTAGGCATCCTTGTCGCAGGAGACCCAAACTAATATTAAAATGACTAAAAAAACTTCAATTTATTTGTTCAAGAAAGTCAATTAAAGGGAATAATGTACTGTACACCAGTACCAAAAAGATATACTACAAAAGCAAAAAAAATAATATATAAACCAAAAGAAGCTCAATGTAAGGCTAAAACCAAAAAACAAAAAAAAAAATACAAAAAGCATAAAAATCTCGAAAAAAAAAACTAAATAACAGTTGTATTTATTTCTAATCATAAACTTCGGATGTGGCGTGTGAACAACAAAACAAGTCTACGGCAGACTTGCAGAAACAGCGAATATTGACAATTGAACGCTTGCGTAGCAACAGCCATAAGTCGGTACTCGCCAACTTATCGGACTACGAATGCGTCAATTCACAATTTCTCCGTGTAACGTGTGTACTTAGAAGGATTTATCAACTGAAGTAGGCAACTTAAAGCAACGGACGTAGATCGGGACTTCTTCACTAATCTACCGGACTTTAATTATCGCAATTTGTTGATTAGGTGCATTCCCTTTTACTAGGTATCCTATGCATCAGACGAATTTGCAGAGTCTGCTCAATTCCGGCCATAGGAAAATAGCTAAGGTACTCTTCACCAATAGATTTTACTTCTTAACATCGAAGCAACAGTCGAAGGCATTAAAACAAATCTCTTACCTTCCGGACAACTATGAAAGAAGCAATAAATCAGGATGTTATTTTGATAAGTAACAGAACACCTAACTCGAGCAGGCACCAATAAAGCGGTGACAAAAAGAAATTTAAAACATTCGGGCCCCACGTTGGGCGCCACCTGTAACGAACACCTCCCTACTCCTATTTTGGTCTAGAAGCAGAGGAAGCCTTGGTTTTAAAGCTCTGTGTTCCCCTACCACACTCTGACCCACCCATGGAACCGAAAGTTACAGGACAGTTCGGCCCGTCCGGGCAGAGATGCGATAGAGGTGTCCCGATCTGTAAGCCGCCACAGGCCTGCTTGTGGTTGCGCAAACTAGCTCGTCGTTGGGGTGGGTTCTTGCGACTCAGAAACGGGACGGTGTTACGGTTATTTCAGGCCTAGAAACACAGCATAATAAAAAGATCAAAAGTCGGATAGGTGTTATAGCCGACAGTAAGAAAACAAAACCAAAAAAAAAAAAAAATAAACAAAATGATGGGAACCCGAATGTCTTGCCAGATGCACTGCTCAGAATTATTTAAACGGAGAAAAAAAGGGACAAAGGTGATCTTGTCCGTGGAGTAACCCTCCCTCTGTATACCAATCGGTATACGCCATGGTTGCAACGTCTCCATTTTGGTTGCAACCCCAAAAGCGATTAGGAAAAGAAGCTAATTTTACTTAGCCTCCCTTCTTATTGGCCACCGTAGACCATGTTGATTAACATACGCTCACATCCTACAAGAACGATATTTCACAGCTCCATATCTCTGAAACTAATCAGCTGAAATACTATCTGAAAATCTAAAAATCTCTCCATGACCTCAAAATGCAAAACTACAAACGTGGCCGGATTGGGAAATAACAAATCCCAAAAATAAACTTCATTTATTGATACGCAAGAAAAGGTTATAAAAATCAAAAAAAAAAACAAAATATCTAAATATGCATCTACTTAACAAGCTGGAAAATGTACGGTGTACGATTTACAAGAAAGAATAAAATTACAAAATTAAATACAATTAATCAAATTAAAATCAAATACCAATTTGATTGAAACTGCATTATCTGCATTATATATAATTAACTAAATTAAATACAAAGATATTAACTGAAAATTAAGATTTGAATAATATCAAAAGCTCTTTAATTGACAAAAATTACTCAATCGAAAACTAGGTTCGTTTCAATAAAACAAAACGTATTTTTATTTTAAATCATAATTCGCGATGAAACTAATATTTTGGAAACTATCCAAAATTTAAATGACAAGCTTTATGCCTCAAAAAAAATATTTTAAACCCGAAGAAAATATGGCGAACGTTCAAATTCAATAATTTCAATGTGAAGTAAAAAAAAAGATAGTAATTTAAAATGACTCACCAAAATTAAGATCCCAGATGAATGTTGTGCACAGCATCCTCTCGAATATTTGTCGATTAAATCACTGAAAAATTATTGTTGCAAATAAAAAAAAATTATTAATTTGAACGGGCCTAACAAAAAAATCTTTGCGATTTTCTTTAAACGCACAACTTGTTTCTTTTACTTTTAATTTCCTTGTATCAAAATTCCTAAAAATATCCTAAATATTTTTCACTTTTATCTAACCAAAAAAAAAATTGCTTTTCAAAATTATCTGTTCTTTAAATTAAGTAAGTCTTTTAAAATGTCTCTTATAAACGCACTGGGAAAGAGGGAACAGGTAGCAGGTCAATTTATGAACCCAGGCGCTGAGTGTCGGTGGAGAAAGGTGAAATTCCGTTGGAACCATTGGACCGTGTTGCTGGAGGTGGATGAAATGATGATAGCGCAGGTGGATAGCGGCTTGAACGGGCACTCTCTCTTCAACGTGGTGAATACAGGTGTGGGGTGCCTTACCGTATGGCAAAGAGAAAAGGCCAGCAAAGCTCTTTTTTTTCGGGATAAACTGATCGCTGCTGATCAATGATCGATCGGTGAATTATCCGAATCGTGGCAAAAGAAATGCTGGGGATTTGTATATGTGGCTCGCTGAATGGAGTCTTCTCTCTACAGACGGTTCCCTTGTAGGAAAGGGGGTCTTATCGGTCTTCTGTGTCGCGTGGGTATTTTTTTTATTCCAAGGACTGGGGCGTTATGGTCGGGGACGTGGGGACGTGATTAATAAATGATATGAGCGACTTGGTTCGCGTTTTTACTTTTTTTATTTAAAATTATTGTTTTTTTTTTTTTTTTTGTATGAACTCTTTCACTAGGTTTTGATTTTTCGCTTTATGTATAGGGCACTGTTCATGCACATTTCACTTGAGGTTAATTTTGTTTGTCGATGTTTAGAGTTTTTTTCCCTTGAAATTGTGTAGTTTCTTTAATTAAATTGTTTTCTTATGAAGGAATAAAACTTTCACTTCAGCGACCGAAGTAGCGAAAATCAAGGAAAATTTGCGAATATACTTTGAAAATTAGAGTTCTAGACTGCACATGTACAGTCTGTTCAATAAAAACTTTAAACTTTTCAACGCGATACCCGACACGTCAGCAGACTGTGCTGCTTCCGACTTGCTGCCGATCCAAACACTCACTGACCAAGCTTGTGCATTTGGCTATAGGCTTGGCTCGGTTGGCCTTGAAATTTGGGTTTTTCCAGTTTGTCGCATGATTACCAAAATTTTCCATCGTCCGACCAGAACGGTGTATTTCTCTTCTTCCGTTGCCATGGCACTTGGTTCTACAAAAGGACCCCCTTCTACCGAGCCCTTGACGAATAGTTCACAGAGTTCATAGCAGCTATGGTCAGAGAGCTGATGGTAAAAAGTAACTGCTCCTGGCTTCGGAGTTGGGGAAAGTTAAGGTTAGGGGAGATTGGGTCTAAATGCTAGTCTGATAGTGTTAAGTGGCAAGGGAATTTTTTTTTTTCGATTTTTAAGTTCTTCTATTATTATAAATTAATAAGTCAAAAAGGGTTTCCTACACTCCGTTTTACCCGTAAGTAATAATTGTCTTGGCTTTTGTTACAATTTTCTAGACCATGAGCACAAGAGCACAATACGAAGGAGCATCATGAAGTGAATACCTTTGAATGAGTGAATTACATTGACATTGTCGTATCCTCGGCTCGTATCCCTTTGTGTATAGAGGTTTAATGTTGTGCCAACAATAGGGAAATTTATTTTTGGCTCTCCCTCTATTGTGGGAGATAGTTTTCTCTATAATTGTATCCTTATTGTTGCTGTGGAAGGATTTGATGGATTTAGTAAGCGTGATGGGTGATTATGGGGGTTGAATGAAATATTTTCTTCGTATTGTCGATGGGATCTTGTTATGAATATGAGAGAAGAGCCAAGCCATTTAATGTGGGGAAATTAATGCCTTTGTTCATTGAGAGCTTTGGCTTTGAGGAGCGCATAATATTTAGAAGAAATCAGTAGGTTCAAGTGTTTGTCACGTCACCAAATGAGGTCGTCTTAAGTTTATCGGCCATTCGCGTTAGTCAATCATTTGGGGCGGCTTGAACTTGTGAGCGAGCAGAGATCCGAAGGTCCACTGGCGTAGAGTGTTAAACGCGTATTGGAAGAACGTGTATTGCAGAAAGGCTAAAAATAGTGCTTTGAAAGTGATCACGCTTCTATTATTATCATCCAAAAATATGCCTCGATCGTTCTTGCAAGTTTTCTTTACAAATTAAAGTTATTGACTTCTTTGGGCCGGTTTTTCAGTACTGAGTTAAACCCAGCTTAAACCAAGATCTGTTAATCCCGTAACAAAACGAATCTGGAGTTAACTCCGCGAGCAATTTTTCAGTGCAGAGTTAACTCCGTCAAGAGGGTTGTCAAAATCTTCGACTCTCGAAATTATTGACTCTCCCAGCTCTCATTTCACATAGAAAAACACAGGAAAAGAATTTCGAGTCTTTCTCAAATTTCATTTTTCACAGCAACGCGCAAACCAACTGACATTCTACGCAGAAAAAACATTCAAAGGAGTTCATACTGTTCTCCAGAGATGATCCGAGATTAACTCACCAAATTTGGTGAGTTACGCCGAGATTAACCCCAGATCTTAGTTCACTGAAAAACTCATTGCTGGGGTTAATCTCAGTTTAACTCGGAAAGTCGTATGGTCTCGCACTGAAAAACCGGCCCTTAAACATTTAAGACTTACGTTGACCAACAAAGCCATGAGTAACTAAACCAATGATCTAAATACTTCACTGCCCTGTTCAATCATTGTTTAACGTCCTTGAATTCCCAGTTACTTACCAACGTCGGGTCTTTCATTTCTCTTATCACGTGGCTTTAAGAAATGATGAACGTCGTTCGGATTGCTTTTGTGGGTATATTCCAGGACGAGGAGGTTGCTACGTTGGAGGTTGCTACTATCGGATGGAGCACTCAGACACAAATACTGGTCCATTGTACTACCATGCAGACACCTTGAATTGAATTGAATGTATAGGGTGCGAGTATAATACCCACTTGTTCTGCGACCTAAAAGATCTATTGTACCCCTTTACTTTGATCTAGGTTTTTAGAGCTATCGTTACAAAACTGATAACCTCCCTCGATGGGATGTTTTCATAGTCTTTCCCTGTTAAATTGGGTATCCCAGTAATTTTAAATCTGTGGAGGGCAAGAGCAGGACACTCTAACAAAAGGTGTTCCATAGTTTCTTTTGTTTCTCCACAGTGTCTACAGGTTTCAGTGCTGCTGTGGCCTAATTTGGATAGGTGATAGTTACATGCTGCATGTCCAGTGAGAGCTCCACATAACATTCTTAGATCGGATCTGTTGAGACCTAGGGCTTCCTTAGCTCTTTATGGGTTGTACCTGAGGAATTTTTTGGAGTGTTTGAGGCCTTCCAGATTATTCCACTTTTGTAGACATATACTGATAGTCCAGTTTTTAATTTGATGATAAATGTCTGCCTTATTGCAACCAAAGAGGGGAAAAGGCCCAATAAAAGGAATCTCAGCTCCCCATTTGGCTTGAATGTCGGCTTTTTCATAACCCTTATAGTTTTCGTGTTCCGGCACCCAAATCAGCTTCACACTGTTTTTGGTAGCCAGTTCATTTAGAATCTGGTGACATTCCCAAACAGCCTTGGAGTCATATCTGTCGCTCCTTAGAGCTTTTAGGACTGCCTGGCTGTCCGACAATAGTGAGATCTTCACATTTTTGAGATTTCTATTATTAATGCAATGGGCTGCTTCGTTAATCGCAAAGAGTTCGGCTTGAAAAATTGTGGCTTCTTTACAGAGAGGTATGTGCTTATGACATCTCGGTCCTACTATACCAGCCCCAACTCAACTGCTTGACTTCGACCCGTCCGTGTACCACTTTTGGGCGTTGTCATTTAGCCAATGTGGATTGCTAGTCCATTCCTCTCTTTTTGGGATTAAGATTTTGTAGTTTTTGCTAAAGCTTACAATAGGGTCTATGATATCGCTGAAAAGTGTCAGTTCCCTGACCAGATCCACTTTCTTCAGTATCTCTAGATGCGATTGTAGATTACCTTCTTTGTATGTATATTTGCGTTGAAGACTTATAGCCTGTCTTGCTGCTTCTGCCTGAACAGCTATATTTAGTGGTGGAAGGTTTAGGAGGACTTCCATACCAGCTGTGGGAGTGGTTCGCATAGCTCCAGTGGTACAGATGCACGCTAGCCTTTGCAGTTTGATTAGCTTTTCTATGATTGTCCGCTGCTCACACTTTTTCCACCATATGGCAGCGCCGTAGAAAATAATTGGCCTGATGATTTGAGTATAGACCCACAGGCTCATTTTGGGATTGAGTCCCCATGTTTTACCATCGAGCTGTTTTAGGGTCCATAAAGCTATCGTAGCTTTTTTGCATATTGAATTTAAATGTGGATTCCAGGTGAGTTTGTTGTCTAGAGTTATCCCTAGAAACTTAACCTCTTCACTGGTTGTAAGAGGAATATCTTTAATTTTTAGGGTTTGAAGCTTGTTCTGTCTCCTTCTTGTAAAGTGAATAATTTTGGTCTTTTTGGGATTTATAGAGAGTCCTTCACCCTCACACCATTCCCAAGTTATTTTCAAGGCTATTTGCATAAGATTACCAATTGTATCCTCATGTTTGCCTCTAAAAAGAATGGCTAGATCATCAGCATATCCAATGGTATAGAAGCTATTGTTGTTTAGTACAGTGAGTAGCTCGTCCAGAAGTATTGACCATAAAAGTGGGGAAAGAACTCCTCCCTGAGGACACCCTTTGATGGTTTTTATTACTACTTCCACGTTACCTAAGTTGGCTATTATGCGCCTTTCTTTGATCATATTGCTAATCCATTTAATAATGAGAGGATTAACGTTTTTCCTCTTTAGAGCATTGGTCAAAGAGTTGTGATTTGCATTATCGAAGGCTCCTTCTATGTCCATAAAGCCCCCTACAGCGCCCTCTTTAGCCATAAGGGATCTCTCAACCATTTAATTTGTGGAGGGCAGTGGTTGTGGATAGCCCTTTCTGATAGGCGAATAGGCAGTGGCGCTTTTTGAAGAGCACCACTTTTGATCTCTAGCTCAATTAGCTTTCCCGTTACTTTAAGAAGTACAGACGATAAGCTTATTGGCCTGTATGATTTGCGAAGGTCAGGTGGTTTGTTTCCTACTTTCGGAATGAATATCACCCTTACTTCCCTCCATTTTTGGGGAATATAGCCTGACAGTAGGCATAATAATCTAATAACCTTACATTAATGTATTTAGTATACCCGTCTTTCGAAGAAAGATGAGAAGGAGCTTCTGTGATGAAGAGCTTAGGGTGTTCGGCACTTACCACGTCAGCCCCAAAGATCGGTCTCGTGATGCGAGCAAAGGCAGGACATAACTACAGAGCAAGTGTTCCGCTGTATCGTCGTCCTCTCCACAGGCAGGAAAGGTAGTGGTTTCGCTCAGGCCTAACACATTTAAGTGTCTAGCAAAAGCTTGGTGGCCTGTAAGGACGCCTACAAGAAGTCTGCAATCGATTCTCCTAAGAGATAGAAGGAAACTGGACTGTTATACTTTAAGGGTTGAAAAATTGCCTAGAGATTCATTTGTGTTAAGCGTTCTCTTTATTTATCATTATCAGTTGGTACACGGATATGGTCATCGTTGGTCGTAGTTCCTGCACTCCCAGGTACTCCCTTCCAAGTACTACCGAACACCAGGACGAAACACCTTTAATTCATTCAAAGTAAAACACTGCAGCTTATTATGTCAGCCAAAATCGCAATTTTAAAATAATGAAGGGAGATGTATAGCGGTCGATATCTGCTGATATTTTCACCCGTTTTCATGTGGAACTTATAAGCTTAGTTACTTGTAATAGATCACTTAAAAATTTCATGAGAAAAAGGCTTAATGAATCTGATTACTAATTAGGAGGAGTTGACTTGTTCGCTCCATTGCGGAAGGTATTTGACAGAAAGATCGATTTTGTCACACCTTAGTCAATGTTTTTCAAGCAATGAAACCATTTCGGTGATCTTATAAAGCGAAACTACTGATAAGTTTAAAGTAAAACGACAGTCGTCTCGATAACCGTCATCAAAAAGGTGAGATTGAAAAAAAAGGTAAGCCTCGATTTGTAGGGAAATTTTTGGTTTCCTAAGAATGTTGCGGGCTAAAATCGCGCAACAAAGAAGCCCTTTGTCTGTCCTTTTGGTCCTATCCTTCCACTTCACTTTTGGGCTTCCCCGTCTTTCTTTCCCACTTGTATTCCCTCTTTTTTTTCATACAGGTAATTCCAGATGGAGGATCTGGAGACTCTAGTTTATTTGAAAAAAAAAAAAAAAAAAAACACAATGAGTTACGACCATGAGCTCAAACACCCCAAGTCATCCATCCACCTTGAGCGAAGAATATCAATGGCCGAGGGCCCATCCTAACAGAGATCATAACAGTGTAAAGAATGGCTTACTATAGATAGAGTCCCCTCCCCCAAATCTGCGCGAAAGTCCACTAGGGTAATGTAGTACATCGCGTGTTGAGTATGGTAGTTCCTTTTTCGTTCTCCCTATTAAAATGTATAACACTATTCTTCTTCTGAGAATAGGGTTAAATGATGGGTCACTGAATGCTCTCTTTTCGGTTGGGCTTGGTACGAATTGGTACGAATTCGTGCGTGAGAGGAATGCAGCTGGAGTTCAATAACGGCAAGCATGCCGTGCAAAGAGCTGAGCGTGGCTTGAAACGCCGTGCCCGATAACCACTGTACCGGAATGAGAGGATTGGTTGAATGTGTGTGTGAATGAGTCATGGTTTGTTTGGGAAAAATCCAAG
Organism: Neoascia interrupta; assembly: GCA_947623515.1. Classification (NCBI taxonomy): domain Eukaryota; kingdom Metazoa; phylum Arthropoda; class Insecta; order Diptera; family Syrphidae; genus Neoascia; species Neoascia interrupta. Next base: position 39,349,453 of record OX392463.1, read on the forward strand.
CCAAGCCAAGCTTGGGGGCATCACTTCAGGTTTACCTAGCAAGTTTGGAGAAGGTTTTAAGAAAAGAGAGCTGGAGGAAAAAAAAAGGAATTTGGAAAAAAGATCCTCAGGAAAATTAGCGAAAAGAAGAGAGGACGAAAGCAGGAGTTACAAAAAGGAAAAGGAAGAAGGAATTGAAGGGAGAAAAGGAAAAGATAAGTAGAGTGTTTAACGAGACTTGCGTTTGTGCGGCTTCAAGTCCGCAGTTTATAAAATAAACGCTGGAGTTCCACAAGGCTCTGTTTTGCCTCCGAAACTCTTTTCTCATTTTCATAAATCACCCTCTGTCTACTACTACTGATACAATCCACTCCTTTGCCGATGACAGTAACCCCAGTTTTTCATATTCGTTTACGGACGCCCCTCTCGCCTCTGTTTTGCAGACTTTGAACTAGAACGGCAGCGTATGTTAAACTCATTAGACTCTGACCTTGGCAGCATTGTATCATGGGGATCACTTATAGTTGAGTAAAGTTCAATGCTTCCTAAAACTTAGTGCTGTCTTTTGTTTTTGAAGTAAAACCAAAACACCCAGACATTATCCATGAATGCCACATGCATCGACTTGCATGAATTCTCGGTATGTGTGTCAATAAAAACCTCAGCTAGAATTACCTCATATTTGACGTCGCCAACAACGGTGTGAAATGCCTAGGTTTCCTTAAAAGATGCAAGAAATATTTCACCCCCTCTGATTTGGGTATTTTATGCAAGGCCTACATCCGCCTTAAACTGAAATACAATTCGCATGTCTGGGCTGGTGCTCCTAAGACCCTACTGCACCTGCTAGAAAGGATACAGAAACGTGCGATAAAACTTATCGGTGATAGAAATATTGGGAAGTGTATTGACTCACACGAACATCGATTTAATAGTTCTTGCCTGCCACTTTTTTATCGTTTTTTTTTTATTGTCTCATTGAAATAGCCAATTGCAATCCACCCCTAAAAATATTCAACCGCAATACTGGCCAAAGATCGAATACGCATCAGTTCATCCTTGAACCCACTTCGAACGTACAGTAAAGTTTAGAGGTTCTTTTATAAGCCGCACCACGCGAATGTAGAATATCCTACCTTAATCGGTCTTTTCTGTGCAAAACAACCCTCAACTATTCAAAGCAAGAGTGCATCGCTCGTGAGATGTCAAACATTAAAAGGGTAACCGAGAGTAAAAGGGCTCGTGAGTTAATGATACAAAAAGAAAAAATACGAAAACGTCCATTTAATCAATCCACCATTTCATGAGAACCAGAATCTAGAACGGGCTTACAGAAGCAATAAGGTTGACTTTTACGGCGAAGAAAATAATCTGTTTAAGCAAGTCAAAAGCTCTTTTGACCCGCACTTAAAACGGGACTCCTATAAGGGTACTCTCAGCGGACTTAAGTTTCTACTTCTATCTCCAGGTAAAGCAATTTGTGATGAACTGGGCCCTCAACCAAGATTTGTCGAAATTTAACATGGTCCCTAGATAGCTTTCTCAAATTGTAGATTTTAAACTGGTGGAAATGACCCTGCACTTGTGTGCTTCAATCAAGGCATCAACATCCTATGCTAAGATATCTCTCTGGGTTGGACTTAAAATCTCTGTACAATTTCTTTATAAGACCAAAATTTATTTTAATAAAGACTTTTCATTGTTAAAGAGTCTATTTCATATCCTGCCAACATATTTGGGTGGACGAAAGAAGTAGCTAAGGAAATTAAAGTAGGAAGATGAAAGACTAAAAAGGCGAGTACAATACGACGCCGAGGCGAGTACAATAAATAATATTACTGAGGGTAATTGACGCGCAACAGTCTCTATTTCCAACACGTCTTGACGAATCCACCTTTGCTACCGTATCAGTCATGGAGTAAGCTTGGCTGGCTGGATTATTCCGATTCATGGCAGGATGGATGGTCCAATAAGCTCCGAAGACTTAAATCAGAGTAACCTCGTAACCGTAAAAGAAATTTAGGAGACTTGGTTACTTTCTAGTAATGGCTTAGGGCCCATAGTCACCCAACGTCAATAATGGCCGAGTTCCAAACATATTTTTAAAGACTGATAGCGTCCCTGCCTAGTTTAAAATATTGTTCAGGATTCAGCCATTCCCGTGAATTTTCGTAACGATTCATACATTGCTTAAAATTTTTATTTACTGTAGTAGACTCCTTGCAAAAGGGATGAAAATTCTTCAGACCTCTTAACTTCTCTTGAGGTCGATAAGTCAATTCCTGCTTATACTTAAAACTCTCAAAAGGTTTTACTTGGAAATGGATCTTCGCATCAGATCAGATTTTAGAAGGGAGCTGTTTTCGCTATCTATTAAAGTCCTTTAGACCGGTTAACGTGCAAACTTTCTTTTCCGAATAATTTTAATCATTGACCCTTAAAATAATGATAATTTCGGTGACTAAGTCTTCGGATAGATATTAAAAAACCTAGAGAGCGTGGAATTCTCAATGAACCTGAAGACCAACTTTGGTAAATACAATCCTTGCATTGTGTTCTTTGATTTTTTTCTTGTATTTGCTTGCGCTCGGAATGTAAAAGACTTATTTTATTTGCCTTAAACCGCACATTGTGTATATCGATTCCTTGTCCGAAAGGGAGTGAAATGTATGCTGCGTCGTGTCGAGCTGCTGTCAAAAGAAAACACAACGTTTGAATGAGTTCTGATGACAGCATTCCAGCTTAGTGCAAACAAGCTTTTGCAAATAATTCAGCCATAAAAACCTTCAAGTCCTTGAGTGCCAGCCAGCATCCTTTCACTCAAATCAAACATGTCTGACAAATAATAAACCCAACATTTATATACACCCTCGTATCCGAACATAACTTTGTTCTGCTGTCAAAATAAAATATTCCATGTCCCGGTAATTTATTCAAAATTTTCTTACCCATACTCTATCAAACAAAACACCGAAGAGCAAAACAATAAAAAATAACGTTCACCTGTTTAAGGATATCATTCCGCTTTGGGCTGTCATTCCATGTGTCTGACGTGCTGATCATCTTAATATAAACAAAAACACCCTGCGGCATTCCTAGACTCGATTCAAAACATTCCACCCAACCCGAGGATTTTCGGGGTTGAAAAATGTCCATGATTCCGTCCGAAAGGACTGATGACTCGTTCTTTTTTTTATTCTACTAATAACATAGTACAAAAGTCTGAATACATCGTTTATCAACCGGCAGCTATATAATAAACGTTTAAATCCAAGGACATTATTCAGAACGGAACGTGATGCTCTATGGGAGTGCGATGTTCTCCTGGTGTGCGCGTGACGTACTTTTCCGTGATATCCTCATCCGGTCTTACGCACACCGTGTCGTGCCGAGCATTTCAAGTTTATTTACACAAAGACAATTGACGCAAGGAATAGACACTTCAAAGAACAACGACTGCTAAAAGGACTCCCATATTAATAAGTAAATATTTATCCTGTCTAAAGGTCGACTAAGGGTACCTATAAATATAATAAACTAATTCCTTACGTAATTGCACTTGTCACACTTCATTTGATTGTATCGTCGTCGGCGTGTTGTAATAACACTTGAGTGAGCTTTTACGGCCCTGTTGGTATATATATGTCGTGACGGCTGGGGGTGTAAATGAAGTTTTAAATCGATGTTTTTATACAAGTATCGGTTTCCTGGTTTCCCTTTGGCATTGACAACTTAAGGTTTTCTTATCGTTTGTGTCCGTTTAAGTGGAAAATATGCCAGGATACTTACCGAGGCTAAACGAATAGAAAAGCTTATGAATTATTGTAATGGGGCAACATTCGATGTGGCGAATATGTTTCAACCCTTGGTTCCGAAATTTCAGTTAGCAGTTTTATGGGCTGAAGAACGAAACATTTTTGCGTGTAACAAAAAATGGAATATACAAAAGCTTGCTTGTATTGTATAAGCTGGTATTCCACAATTCTCTTCCTGTTTTACTCATGGTCAGTCTGCCAGTAGCCAAAAAATAATAACTCGATCTAAAGCTCATAAGATTTAAAAATCTGTTTTTGGCTGTTTTTTTATAGACTTTTAAATGCTCAGGAAACCTTCAGGAAATTTCTTGGCCTAATATTTTAATTTTTAAAAATGCCTCACCAACGCCCACTGAATATTTTGCTCCTTCTGATGTGAATATTAATTTTTATGAAGAAAGTTACACAAAATATTGTGACGGCATGCAAAAAACTTCGACTTAAGTGAGTTTTATATAAGGATCAAAAACAAAACTTTTAAAATTTCATTGAAATTCTGTCTGGAAAGTTTCTCAGACATCAACAGGCGTGATTGGACATCCTGTTTGGCCGAAGGATGTTTGCCTGTTAGATGTTTCAAATGATTTTAAATCCTTCAATTAAATTATAAATATGGTTTTGCTTTTAATTTTTAAAAAAAGGTTTTGAAAAGCTGACAACACACTTTGGGGGTAATATAGAGCGAGAAGAGGCTGCACTATACTTCAAGATAGAACACACGCACACGCTGGATCTATGTTGTAGAATGCATCCAGCAAGCAAGATCAAATATGCTTTACACAGGCTCATAATATAGTGCAGATGGTGCTTGTAGTACGTACAAAACTGTAAAACAAATGAAACACGAATTAAAGTACAATGTTACCAAAAAAAGGTACAATGTTTTCACTTTTCAATATTATATTAATTTTCTATGCTATAGGGGCCGCTTCCCATTATAATGCGGGCCTTACACCACGCAATATTATTGCGCAAAATATTGACCAAAAATATTGTGTCTGAATTTTTTGCGGCAATTTATTGCGCAATAAAGCCGTTACACGGTCAATAATATTGCGTGGTGTAAGGGCCGCACAAGCAACGATACGTTCGGTTAGCTTTTTAATTAAAAGCTACAAGGATTAGTTAGCATTATTTGCCAAAAACTACATGAGGCTCCTGATCTAGAATTTATATAAGAAATTGCGTTGAGCAAAGGACGTTTATTGACGAAGAAGAATAAATTCTTCCCCCGTGGGATCACTCGTCGGATCAAATTCATTATGATAGAAGGAAGCATTGTTTGGTAGTGAAATTTGAATATTTTTTCCCGATAAGGATACCATCAGTCGAGAGTTTAGTCGTCAGCTTATCTAGATTTGCCCCCTCTCAGACATGTCCATTCGGAATAAGGCCGAAGGCCGCCATGTGGCAGTGAAAAGACTCGGGAAGTAAAAATAACTCAACGCAATCATCAAAGGGAGGCTTCGAAGTACTATTCGCTCCTCGAAGATGCATCTCCGAGCAGGGGTCCGCTTGATTACACTATTAACCCAGCTGAAGTGCAGTCAAAAAGCAGGAAAAGAGTGGGAGTCCTGTTATTGAAATTGAAAATGCAAAACGAAGATCTATGGAAACTCGGCGAGACTTGGGTGGCGGGCAGCATTTGCTTTCGCATATCATCAACCTAAAATATGTTGCACCTCACGTGGTTAGATTCTCGAATGTATGTGATGATACTGAAATGAGAGTTTAAAAAGAAAAGTTATATTTTTCCGAGTTCTGTGCAGCCAGCGCACCGTTCCTCTTAATGGAGTACCTTTCAAACGGTGGAGAGGCTAAAAAAATGGGCTCCTTTTCACGAAAGATGAAAGTAAAGTGCGCGAGCCAACAGCTAGGTAGCTTGAAAATATTTCAAATACGTAAAGTACAAGAAAAAACCTCAAATTTGCCAGAAAAACATGCATTTCGACAGGAAAGAATAAAATAAGTAACACCAGGTTCTATTCAATATTTATATTTATATTTATATTTATATTTATATTTATATTTATATTTATATTTATATTTATATTTATATTTATATTTATATTTATATTTATATTTATATTTATATTTATATTTATATTTATATTTATATTTATATTTATATTTATATTTATATTTATATTTATATTTATATTTATATTTATATTTATATTTATATTTATATTTATATTTATATTTATATTTATATTTATATTTATATTTATATTTATATTTATATTTATATTTATATTTATATTTATATTTATATTTATATTTATATTTATATTTATATTTATATTTATATTTATATTTATATTTATATTTATATTTATATTTATATTTATATTTATATTTATATTTATATTTATATTTATATTTATATTTATATTTATATTTATATTTATATTTATATTTATATTTATATTTATATTTATATTTATATTTATATTTATATTTATATTTATATTTATATTTATATTTATATTTATATTTATATTTATATTTATATTTATATTTATATTTATATTTATATTTATATTTATATTTATATTTATATTTATATTTATATTTATATTTATATTTATATTTATATTTATATTTATATTTATATTTATATTTATATTTATATTTATATTTATATTTATATTTATATTTATATTTATATTTATATTTATATTTATATTTATATTTATATTTATATTTATATTTATATTTATATTTATATTTATATTTATATTTATATTTATATTTATATTTATATTTATATTTATATTTATATTTATATTTATATTTATATTTATATTTATATTTATATTTATATTTATATTTATATTTATATTTATATTTATATTTATATTTATATTTATATTTATATTTATATTTATATTTATATTTATATTTATATTTATATTTATATTTATATTTATATTTATATTTATATTTATATTTATATTTATATTTATATTTATATTTATATTTATATTTATATTTATATTTATATTTATATTTATATTTATATTTATATTTATATTTATATTTATATTTATATTTATATTTATATTTATATTTATATTTATATTTATATTTATATTTATATTTATATTTATATTTATATTTATATTTATATTTATATTTATATTTATATTTATATTTATATTTATATTTATATTTATATTTATATTTATATTTATATTTATATTTATATTTATATTTATATTTATATTTATATTTATATTTATATTTATATTTATATTTATATTTATATTTATATTTAATTTTTAATATTTTTTATAATTTGTTATAAAACTTATTAATACTAGTTTTCATTAATATTAATTTCTTTTTATTCTTTTATTTTTTTATTTTTTTGACTTTTCTAGTATTACTAAGAATTTGTTGATATTTTTAATTATTATTTTATATACTTTTTAAAAGTTTTGTTATTTCATAAAAATAAAAATTTCAAAAAAGTGTTTTGCATAAAATTGGCGATGGTTCTTATATGGTTTTTGTTTATTTTGCCATTAAACTTTAATTAGGTATAATGAAATTAAAGATCCTTTAAAAAATTATACAGTTGAGAGATACTATGTGTATCAAATGTCAGTTTGTACTGTAAAATGTGTGTGAGCGTTTTATTTTTTTGTTTCACTAAAGGACGATAAATAAAAAAGCTAATTGACTTGAGCATTTTGAGTGGAAAAAGTTTAGTTTGGCTGTAATAGTGCACGCTATTTGGTCTAAACCAAGTCACCTTATTTAGTATAGAACTATTGACTGTAGAGGACAAAGTTTTTGAAACCTAACAATATTTCACGCCATCGCATAGTAAAAAAAAACATATTTTCTAAAGATCAAGGCACCTCAAATCTTGATTATAAGTTTACGAGCCCAAAACATTTACAAACAAAACTATCTATTAAAAACTCCATCAAAGGACCCAACTTAACCCTGGTATATTGATAATAAAACCACAATAAAAACGTTTGCCGCCCAATCAACTCCATTAATTTGTTGCCATTTTATTGCTTCGTGGAAGCCCTAACACTTTACAGTGTTCCATTCATGCCACCCATAAAAGGTTGCTTATCCCGAATACTTATCAGAACAGAAGCCAGTCAAATACGACTTTCATTGTTTAACAACCGATTGTTGGATCCTTAAATTTACGTGACCTTAAATCTTTCAATAATCTCCATACATAGTCTGTGTATAGTCGTTATGTTACGTGTTCAGATTTCACTATGCCAATCGACATCAAGGACACGACCATCAGCCACCCCACATACATGATGACGCATTGCTAATTATTCAAAGGCACTTGGAACAAGTAGGGCGATGCATTTGCCAAATCCCGATGTGTCCTCCCACGTTTTCGGCAATAAATTTTCTAATTCCCTTGTAAAGTATTTTATACTCAGGCTCATTTACAAGCTTAATCCTTGGTATATACATGACCGTGTTTCTTTCTTTTTTCTCTCGTTGTTGTCTCTTTCGAAGCCTTGAACAGGATTTTCGTTTCGTCCCTCGAGAAAGATAAATTAAAATCCCAAACCAAAGTTTCGACGTACAAAGAAGTACCATTATGTAGTGGAAGGAAAAAAATATGTCCGATTCCCCTTAGCATTTTTCAAAGGCAATAGACTGGATTTATCCATGTTCCCAGGACCCATTTCCGGCTGAAAGGCATTTTAACAATAATTATATTCCACTCACGCAAAATTCTTGTTGGCGAGCATTCTTATAGCTTTTTTTCTTCCTGTTTTTTTTTTTTTTTGTGAATGCCTTCTCGCTTTCGTTTCGTTCCACGGACTATTTGTTACGTGGCCGAATTCCTTGGATGCCGCATATGCCTGCGGCGAAGGATGTTTTATTTTTGTGTGCAGAAAACATCTTTGCATAGAGAATCGCGCGCTTCACTTCCCACCACCCAGGCCCTCGAGAATGCGATGAAAAAGCATTACGCCAGGGAGGAGGATTGGCCCATTCAGTTAAGTTGATGAGCATTAAACGCAAGCTGTCAATAGCATGAGGTTATTTTATGCAAAAAGTTTTTTGTTTTTTATTTTTCGAAGCTTTGGCATTTATTCCTTGAATTGAAATAAATACTTTGCCGAGGTTTTCGAATAACATCGTCGGATGGAAAACAACTTGTTTTGATTTTGAGTGAAACAAAAACGAGGATAATGTAATTAAAATTGAAGAATCAGGTGGGAGCGGAATTTCGAGAGCTCCATTCAGGGTTGATGGACTCTAATTGAGGTGTGTGTACTAGGCAGGCAAGGTGCCAGAGTTCACTTCAGTTAATCTTGCACGTTTGATTTTTCTACATCATTAGGTCCCATTGCGAAAAACCATTGAATGGGTCCGATTGATTAGATAACTGAAATAGCATAAGAATAACAAAGTCGCAGGTGGCCGGGTCTATATAAATAGTATGGACTGCACTCAGGTGACCTGCCTAGTCTTCTCCTTTCTCCGACAGGTGGGGAACGAGAAAAGTGTCGTTGCATCCCTCTGCATGACTGTTTGCCCTGACACATTTTGTCTGACACAGTTTCAAAATTCTCCTTCTGATAACTCAAGGGCACTATTTTTCTCGGCACCACCACCTTTTACATCACTTACTTACTTACTTAAGGTGGCGCTACAGCCCGGGGTGGACCTGGGCCTCAGCCAACAAGCTTCGCCAGCCAGCTCTGTCTCTAGCTAGCCGTCTCCAGTTTCACACGCGAAGTTGGCTGAGGTCCCCTTCCACTTGCGTGCGCCACCTGAGTCTCGGTACTCCTCTACCGCGCCGTCCCTGCGGTGTGGATTCGAAGATTTTCCGGGCCGGGACGTTGGTGTCCATCCGCTCTAGGTGACCCAGCCATCGTAGACGTTGTGTTTTGACTCTTTTGGCTAGGTCGGTTTCGCTGTACAGCCCGTACAGTTCGATGTTATATCTCCTCCTCCACTCTCCGTCTATGCAGACGGGACCGTAAATCGTCCGAAGAATTTTCCTCTCGAAGCAGCCTAAAGTGTTTTCATCCGCCTGTGACAGGGTCCATGCTTCTGCACCGTAAAGCTGGACTGGGATGATGAGCGTCTTATACATGGACACTTTAGTTGCTCAAAGGAGGGCTTTGCTACTCAATTGCCTCCTTAGCCCAAAGAAACAGCGATTGGCAAGAGTTATCCTTCGTTTGATTGCAGCGCATATTCACCGCTTCCGTCCCAATACTCACGAAGGCTTCACTGACACCACGCTTTGTTCTACCGATTATGTCAATGTCGTCTGCGTATGCGAGTAGTTGAACGGACTTTTGAAAGATTGTACCTCTGGTGTTGGCGCGAGAGTTCTGCACAATTCTCCCAAGTATGATGTTAAAGAAGTCGCATGACAGCGCGTCGTTTTGTCTAAATCCTTTTTTGACATCAAAGGGGTCGGTGAGGTCTTTGCCGACCTTGACGGAACAGCGTGAGTTTTCCATCGTCATCCTGCACAGACTGACGAGTTTGGCAGGGATGCCAAAACTAGACATTGCGCTATATAGCTCGTCTCTATAGATGCTGTCATACGCGGCCTTGAAATCGATGAAGAGGTGGTGTGTATCGATTTGGAATTCCTGGGTTTTCTCCAAGATCTGCCGCAGTGTGAATATTTGATCGATGGTGGACTTTCCTGGCCTAAAGCCACACTGATATGTGCCTATCAGATTGTTGACAAACGGCTTCAGGCGTTCACACAGTACAGCAGAAAAGATCTTGTATGCGATGTTAAGAAGACTGATTCCTCTGTAGTTGGCACAACTCAGACGGTCTCCTTTCTTCAGGATCGGGCAAACAATGCTGAGGTTCTATTCGTCGGGCATGCTTTCTTCCGACCATATCTTGCAGATGAGCTGGTGCATGCTCCTAACCAGCTCACCGCCAGCGGATTTAAAAAGTTCGGCAGCTAGGCCGTCTGCTCCGGCTGCTTTGTTGCACTTGAGCTTAGACACAGCTACTTTCACCTCCTCCAGGTCGGGTGGGCGGTATCGTTCGGATGCTTCGTCGGTAACGTCTTCGCCCGGATTGAATGGTTCGTTCTGCCTGACAGCGGTATTTGGTTCGTCCTTTTCTTCTTTTCTTTCTTTTTTTCTTCTTTGCGTTGATCCTGCAAAGAATGATGAAAAGGAAATTTATCGTGTTATTTAAAAGAGAACCAAGCGAAACACAATTCCTAAAAAACGACTTGATTCCATACCGTTCACTGCACAAGCTTTAATTCTTTTTGCAGTAGGGGAAATAAGACTCCAAGACATGGGAAGGATAAATTGATAAGTTTGCTTTTAGATAGATTCCTCATGAAGATTTTTATTAGGTTCTTGCAAGGACCTGAGATGTATTATTTTGTTCATTGTTCTTTGACATGAGTGGGTGCCACATTACACAGACTTACCTGCAAATTTTTGAGAAAGAAGATCGCAAGATTTACTTCGGCCTTACAACTGCGTACTCGTAATTTTTCCCTTCGAAGCCTTAAACAACAATCATCAGTTTTTGATGGAGCGCGCTCCAACGTAAACTTTCCGCATCTCTGTAGGTGTGGGTGGGAGCTAGGGATTTTCTTGTAATATTTCAATGTCGCATTTAAGTCCTTAACCAACAAAGCAGAAGTTTTCATTTAATAAATTAATGGTCGCTTGCTTCTGACATTTATAAGCATAATAATTAATTTTGAGTTTCTTTTGTTGAATACTCTCACATGGCCATCAATCACCAGGAGGTCCTTTTGTTATTGCCTTAAATTTCGAATACATATGGCTACATCTTAGATTCCATGAAATATTGGGAAACCCAAGAACTTTGTTCGAGAAGAGAATCACTCGCGTTCATTTGTTATGATTTGCCAATCAATCAAGGATTTATGAAAACAACCTTAACACACCATGTCCTGTGTGGTTATGCAATTCAAGGCGAGTTTAATGGATTTACAGTCCAGCCCAACATATAAATCAATCACTTCATTCAACAACAACTGAAGAACAATGATCAAGGACCCAAACGGAGCGAAAAATAAAAAAGAAACGCACTAGTTCCCTCTGCAATCCTTTCAAATTTGTTCGGAAGCACACAAGCGAAAAAAAACTTCCCCAGCTCCTTCAATACGGTCTATGAACACATCCTTGTGTCGATGCGATGACGTTAATGAAACTGAATGCCGACTGTAGGTATACCATGATGCAGATTGTGCGTCTTCCGCAATTGTGAATACAATCAAACATTTTCTGAAAGGAGTTTCGGCTTTGACAATCCCCTTTTAGTTACAGAATAGCTCTCCCAATATCCTTTTTCTTTATGAAAAACTAATTTTTTTTTCTTTTTTTTACAGATGTTGAAATCAGGACATTCTACAATTTTGTCAATCAGGTGAGTGTATGCCATTGAACGCATATTTTCCAGCTTGAAATTTAAGTTAGTCCCATCAAATGAGACCAACATCGGTTTCGTTTCACTCATGCTGACTTTCAGTTAAGGTAGTAGCCTCTTTCCTTGTTGGCGGTTAAAAGCAAATTATATCGCCAAGCATGCCCATTTAAATCGATTAGTATGCTACCCACATTTAGTTGTCAGCTGCTGCTATGGATTTTGGATTTCCTATTCAGTTTTTCTTTTTTTAAGTCTTGCCTCGTCGTCCTGTTCAGCACTCTTCAGTTGATGGGTAAATTATTTCGACCTCCTCCCCATTAATTGATTTTCTACAGCCGACCAAACCCAATCGGTCGATTTGCATATGTAATCCATTCAGCCCCATCAGGGAAGTTCAGCCCCTTTGCGCTCGTAGTGACTGTAGTGTATGTCGGTGCTGTGCTGTGGCTCACTGTGAAAGGAAGAAACTTTGAGGGTTTCCTGTGCTTTGCGGTAGAAGTTGTGTTCGTTTTTTCTTTGCTCTTCGCTTCTGTCCTGGGGATAGTTTCTAGCTCTTTGCCTAGCTTAAGGTACAGCATGGAACAATGGATTTTGCGGTGAGGTAATGTGTCTTTGATAACTGCGGTAAAATTGGTTAAATCTAGGATAATACTTTGATTGCTGCAGAGCTGAATAATGGCTGTACACTTGACTTTTCCGTTATTGATGCCTTTTTCTTTCTGAATCATTGTAAAAATGAAAATGAAATTATATCGCACATTCAGACTTCGAACGATAAGAGGGTTGTCCCACTTATTAACATGTTAACATGTCTCAGAAATTTGACTGACTCAGCTACTTAAAACAAACATACAGCCGAAAACTGCAAAAACAAAACAAAATTTTCAGATAAGGCCTGTTCTACAAAAATGATTAAAGAGAGAGGACCAACAAAAGATGAACCATACGTCGGGTTAACAGAAAGCTTTTCGAAGATTCCTAGTTTGGCTGAAACAGTGGCCCTTCTAACTTGCCCATTCTTGCAAAGTGTTCTTTGTACGAGTTGTCGTTTTGGTTAGCAATTACGGCTAATAAAAAGATCCTGGTTCTAAATATCTCTCCTTCTTCAATGGTCTTGATTGGAGCAAATCACTTTGTGGAACAGGCTATTCCCTACATTGTTTCTGACCAACTTTCTTGTCAGCATAAAATATTGACTAGGTTTAAGGCCTATTAGATGACAACTCACTGGTGCTTGCAGCTCAGAAGAGCCTTCGCCTGACCTCTCACAACCATGCATGCTGTGTGTGTTTCAGGTGTTCTTACGGACATGGACGTACAATTTTCGTCGATTCCGAATGGGGAATTGAGAGGTTTCTCAAAACAGATGATACTCTTGGAGGGATTGTTAGACCCTCGCGTAGGTGGTACAGTTATAAAGCAAGCTAACAGTACCCCAGCCGTGATTCGAATGAACCTGGGACCTCATCCACAGAAGTCCGACACATGTTACCACTCAATAGGGCAGTGGTAAAAGTTGCCAAGATAAGAGTAAAACAAGTTGGAAAGTGCAACAGTGCGTATGCAAAAGCTTCAGTCCATCTATGATGGATTGCAAAACACCCTACCATACAAAAAAAACTGCCGCGCCTCCAAAAAGTGGGCGGGATATAAAAATATAACTGTTAAATGCTTTATACTAGGTGGTTGCATACATTTCGGCCTAAAACTTCGCCTTTTTAACTAAAAAAATTACTTTTTTTAACGCCACGCGTGGGCAGAGGCACACAAAATATGTACACAAAACTTTTGTCATATAGTTTTTTGTCGAATTTCATATATATTTATTGAAAAACAGTCATTTTAAGCTATCCCTTATCCCTTGAACAGTGGGCGTGGTCAATGAAAAGGCCAACATTTTTTGGCTAATTCAAAGAGAATTACAAGGCAATGTCAGATACCAAAAATAAATGGTCTAGCGCCATTGTAACATAGTTAAAAATTGGAAAAAGTATTTATTCAAATTAGAAATGGTCGCACATATAGGCCTGTAGTGGGCGTGTCTGTGGGCGGATTCAGCTAATTTTCAAACTTGATCTGAAGGACTAGACTTCCAGCGAACCCACCTAATTTCAGCTCTCTACCTATAAATTTAAGGCTAAAAGTTGTTTACATACGGACGGACGGACAGACATGGCTTAATCGATTCTCCTGTCGGTCCCATTCATATCTCTAAAAGGTCTTACATCAGACTTAATATACCCTGGGTCGGGTATAGAAATGTGTCTTTTTTATGCTTTTCATGTAACAGCAGTCACGATTTGCCTTTAAAACACTTTCCACTGTTTTTACTGTTACTTGACGTGGAAGATCTTAGTTCCGATTTATCTGATCAGTCTACAGATTATTTTGCCCAGTTTTGTGAGAAACAGCATCTCAGTTGCGAAGTTTCAAACGGGCGTAGCCGATCAGAACTTCTAGCAGTTATTTATTGTCTGAATACTAGGATGGACGGAGGCTAAAACTTCAAAATCTTTAAAAGATACCAATATGGCCACTAAAGCTGGTATATAATACCGAATAAGTCGATATTGGTTATGCCCAATTTCCACGTTCTGAAAAAACACCCATTTATTAGAGACACAATGACAACTACCAGAACTTCTTGCACAATTTTCATCTAATAATTTTATTAAAAATACGGATAGCCCAAATTGATCACCATATTTTCATCATAATTTCACGGTTGGATTCATTGTGCTCCTTTCGTTTTCCAATAATTGATCTTTTCATCAATGACATTTAAAGAGTGGTCTACCCTCCAAAAATTAGCATGTTTCGCACCTGAGCTCGTCAAAAGGCGACTATGATTGAAAAGGCAATTTGATCGATGTTTATCGATGCTCCATTATCGAATTACAGCGAATATAAAAAACATCGATCAAATTGGAAGGAAGCGATAAAAACGAAAACAAAAACAACAATACAATTTTAAAATGAAGCATTCCGATGTTTATGGATGTTTATGAGCCGTCGATTGCAGTGGGAACATCTGAATTTCATCATTGAATTTCTATCGTCTCCTATAAAATACGCAAGGATAAGCAAAAACTCAGCATAACTCAATCATTTGCACATAAACCAATCAAAAACCAAAGCCATCTTCTGAATCTCACCAACATAAAGCTCACATTCGAAGAAATACTTCTTACCAGAGTAAACCGCAATAGCGCCCTCTATGAAGGCGTTAACCACCCACTCCATAAAGGCTTGAAACACAGAATGTGGGAACACACTTTCACCACACCCTGGTCACTTTTCAGGATGCGAAAGCAACCCGCTTCACCAACATCCACAAGATCATCATGTGAGAGGGCACACCATCACCACATGCATCAGATCACAAACTTTGGAAGCTCATTCAATCACCACACGCGATTACGTATCATCAACCGTATCAGTGGTGCTTTAGGACATTGAAGGTGTGGAAGCACACAGCATCCACCACACCTTACTGCTCTATGTGGGAGAGCTTGCCCCATCACCGAACCGCTCTGTTCACATGCTTACATGAGTGAAAACCATCACCCACGCTACATTGATGAGGCCCAGAAGACCAAAAGCACATATTGCGCGATCAAGGGAAAAACAACACAAATACACACACGTATAAAAACACCACTCCGGTGTTTCTGCAAACTTTGTTTTCAACACACCGTTTTCAACCCTAAACGCAAACAATGTCACAGCAACAAACAAGTTTGTTTTAAGTTTGCTTTATAGTTTATAACATTAAGAAATAATTATGGCAGACCCCAAGACCTTAAAGGCATTATGATCGAGACCGATTTGTGATCATGCCCGCCCTTAAAACCTTGAAAAACTTGAAATCACATATCTGAGTTTTCTGGGTCCCGAAGCAGTACAAGTGAAGAATTTTTCGAAATCCGTCCACTGACACGCCCAGTTTACTTAGTAGCATGACAAATCAAAAAAAATTGTCGTATGATGCTAAATTTGATCGCAGGTGTTTTCCTGAGTAAGTGTATTGTGATTGGCATTTCAAAAAAAGTGAAAAAAACCCCCATTTAGGATGTGGTCGCATTTAAATTACCGTTTTCCAAACCATGTTTGTATGCAATATGTTTGCTTTTAATCGATAAATTCTTGCTTACTGCAAAATTTTTACCACGCCCCCTTTTAAGTATAAAAATGCACTTAACACATGCAAAACTCATTAAGACAAAATATTTTTTACACAAATACTGCAGTGTTATTGAAATGGAATTGATGACATCTCATTTAGATGAAAGAAATTGACATTTTTGACATTTGGCGATTTAGAGCTTGACAGGGGTCAACTGAGATGGGGTATCCAACGATCCCACCTTCTTGTTATACGCGACCGAGGGTATATTAATTTTAATTCATAGTTTGTAACACAGTGAAATAAAATCACCGTAGACCCCTAAGACCTTTTAGAGATATGATCAAGACCGACATCAGTGAGTCGATTAAGCCATGTCCGTTCGTCCGTCCGTCTGTCCGTCTCTCTGTCTGTCCGTATGTGTGAAGTTTTTAAGTCTTTAAAATTGAGCTAGGACGCTCAAACTTGGAGTATATCTTGGTTCTTTTTTTGTACAAACAAAATATAAAAATTAGTTAAATTCGCCGACGGCCACGCCCACTACTGGCTTCAATGTAAGACAACCTCTATTTCAAATTTTCTTTCAAAATGCCTTTTGGGCAAGTAAGACAAGGCGTAGGAGCTCAAATATAGAGCAATAATGGCCCAAAACCTCTAAGAGGGAAAAAATTGGACCGCCCACAATATCGACCATGCCCACTTTTACCATGTTAGATCTTTAAAAACCCGATTTCTGGGAAAGTTTACTACAAATTGAAAAAAAAATTATATAACAAATATTCAAGATATTACTATTTGCTAGGTTTGCTCCATACAAAGTTTTGAGCTCCGCCCACTTTTAAGTTCGCACTCCGCCCGCTTCACCGTATATAGTGTCGGGTATAGAGAAGTTTGTCACAGACGAACTCTTGCACTTACCCACTTGTTTTTTGTGTATTTAAATGTGTAACTTCACACGAGCGGAAAGGATTCATTAGAGGAAAATGAAGAGAGGTACCGGTGCACTCTTGTTTTGAACAGTTGTGGGTTGTTTTGCACAGGAAGGATCGATTGGTGTAGGATATATTCGCATTGAATGAAAGAACATCTAGACTTCGCTGTACGTCTGAAAGTAGGCTCAAGGGTGAACTGATGTACACTGGATCTATGGCGAGACCGAAAATAATCTTAAGGGGCACAATGCAATTGGCTGGAAATGAGTGCTCCGTTGGGATTTTTCAATAACCTGTCAATTAAGCAATGAAGTCAGAGACGAGATTGCGATGTCTAGGACCTCTTGACAAAATTTGACTATGCGGGACATTTCACTACCCGTGTTCCAAAAAATGTGATTGGTATTAAAAATATAGTCAAAAATTAACTCGCTTCTATTGTTAATGTTGAATGATGAACATTTGTGGAAAATTGAGTGATGAGCATTTGCCTAGCACCCAATAATAAGTCTAGTATTGCGTAGTTAAGTTTCGCAGGGTGTTCCTTCAAGAGTGTTCCAGGGTGTTCCCTGGGTTGCTTTTCACTATGTCGTGAGCAAAATCAAACCAACACGGGTGCCTTACGCGGCCATCTGCAACCTGAAATGGTAATGTTTCAGTCCCTAAATAAAGGGAGTAAAAATATGTACATCCGGATTAATTTTTACGAGTATGCAGAAACTGGGCTTGCTTTTATCTACCATATGAGGTAGTAGTCGAGTATCTTGACATTTTGTCGTCGACAAACCATGGCTATTGGATCGAGACGATGATTTCTGTGTCTTGATAAAGATTGAGAAAAAAAGGAGACCAAGGTTTTTTTTTGGAGTTCTGGTGGCTAATCTGCCCTGATTTCAGCATTGTTGGTACAATCAGGCAGAGAAGCTTCCACCTCGGTATTGTTGAGGTCTTCTGATTCCGAGAATAAGTTTTTCTTCACTCAGAAGAACCTTGTTTGAAAATTCTTTTGTTTCCGTATAGAGTGTCAGAAGGAGGCGCTAGGCAGCCCTATAAAAAATGTTCACCATAACATGTACTGGGCGAGAACCAAAAACCAATTACCTTAGGAGAGTGTCTTCCTATAATCTTATGGGCCCTCTTAAGATTATAATCTTTAATCTTAAACTTTAATATCGTCCCTGACAGATGTATCTGGCGATGTAATGTAAGGCTTTAGCTGGTTGACCTTGTTTCAAGCTTAGGTGTAACAAAAACACTAAAAAATCCTTAAGGTCCCTTAAGCGAAGAAAACGTACGCCACTCACCGAAATATACTTTCCGTGTCTTGGCAGACGCATTTTGATTTTATTGGAAATCTTTTTTCTTAGCAGAGCGTCGTCAATGTGGGGCAGGCTTCCCAAAAAGATTTGTTCCCTCCTGATATTTGCCCTCAGAACTTGAAGACCAAAATGCCTAGTGTCATGTGCTTACTCCTCCCAGACGTACGTCTGAAAACTGATCCTTTCCATTCAATTAATGTAAGCAAATTGCAAGGGTAAGCCAAAAGAGCCTTGAACAAGAGTGAATTATAAAGGCTCCCGGGATTTTTGGATTTTTTAAAAGTGATTTGACAGCTCGACAAATTTACTTTTGAGCGAGTTATCGATATTTTTGACTCAATTTAGAAAAAATTCAACAATTGCAGGAACTGAACTTAGCTTGACACCCCAAGATGGTGGTTTTAACTCAAAGTCTTGAGTAGCTTAACGGTTCGGGTTATTCAAAAATGCCTTTAATGAAAATACGTTAAACATCTCTGAACAAATTTGAAAAGATTATTAAAAAGTTTTCACCCTTAAGATTTTTCAAAAATTAAATATTCTTATTCTTGAACTGCATAATAAAATTGTGGTGTCGGTAGGCGCTTAATTGCTCTACTGCCTACAGTTCTTTTCGATTACACTCATTGGATGGAATTTTCGCAGATCTCTTCTATGCCCAAATGGAAACATCAAGTGTTTTTATGAACAATTTTTATTGTTCGGTTGATTGGTTTCTATTTCAATGTTCAATTGCTCATTTTATGGGGATCGCTTGTCGCCTTCGAAGGCTCCTTCTCAACAAAATTGTGTGGAATAAATGACATGGCACTTAATGAGGTTTTAATTTGATTGACTTTAATAAGACATAATAAATGTAAAGTTTGAAGAACTTAGATTAGATAAGGTTGTATGTCGGGAGAGACTTTCTTGGGCGGGAGCCTATTTCACCTTCCCTAACCAAATCCTAGAGCCTTCCTTGAAGAACTTAGTCAGCTTGGTTTAGATAAATTCAAATCGATGAGCACTGCAAAAAGCACACTGCAAACTTTGACAAGACGTGTTACAAAACATTTGGGAAAATCTGAAGACCATATATTTTGTAGGTCCTTTTTTAAAGAAAAAAAAAAGGAAATAACTTTGTTAAATAATTCTGAATTAATCGAGCTTGAGGTTAGTTCAGCTCGAGTTTCTTTTTTGAAAATTTTGCGATTTTGCACCGAAATGGAATATTTGCAATCGTTCCCTTTGCCATTGAATCCTGAGGCTAAACACAAACCTGACTAAAGAAAACGTTTTACTTTGCCTCATCAAGAAATAATACGTTGATTTCTGGACCAACACGCATCTTATCAGGCGAATAAAATGACTCAATACATTTTCTTGTCTTTGAGTCTGAAAAACCCAAACAACGTTGCAACGGTGTGGGTTTAGCCTTAAAGTCGACAAAGGTTTAAAACCACCGCTAACTTTTCCTTAGCCCTTTTTTTCTTGCGAGAATTTACATTGAGACATTTCGATTCTTGGATCTATTTCAATGTTGTTAAGGAGGTGGTCATAGAGGTCCATAACGTCCACTTGACCTCTAGAGACCATATTAATCTACAAACCCTCATAATCCCTCATAATCCCTATCGTCCCAGTCTGTTTGCACTTCGAAATTATGTATATTACAAACTCTATACGAAAAATCCTCGTTCCATGCAACAATATATTCTTCTCATGATAATGACCTAAGGTCCTGATAACTAACCAACGTTTTGTGTACATTTATGCAGCTGTGCATGATTGCACATTATGTGGTTGATCCAATCAATTTCAGCATACACAAGACAAGCGCTTCTGGCTTTAAACCTACATACATGCCCTTAGGTTTAAAATACTCTCTGCTTACTCAATGTGCACCTGTTTCAATCCTGAATGTTTATGCAACATGCATGTTTCGGTCAATTGTAAAGTCAATAAAGGATACTGCTGCATATATTGCCCCGAAGGAATTTTGTGCAGTGATGCAATTAGATTACGATGCGAGAGCAGAATTACCCGCATAATCTGACTTCTGACAAAGGACTTACGCAAAGCACATGACATGACATGCATAAGAAATTATTAATGCTCGAGGCATTTTAAAATTATTTCACCTTGCAGGCACTCTGGCGTATGCGTAACTTTTTTTTCTCTCTCTCTTTCTGAAATCATGTATTTTTCATCTCAAATGCAAAACGTGTCCCCTGCTCGGCCAGGATCAGCCGCATAAAAGGTGTTTTGTAAGCTCAATCCTCACGCATGTTCAATCTTGCTATGGTCAGGTCGTAAAAAGGGCGCGCAAGCAAATTTATCGCAAGGACCCATCGCTCCCATCAGCGCTGACGGTCAAAAGCCGGATAAAACGATTTGCGTTTTACGATCTCCCTAATATAATATTCACAGCGTGAGTCCTGTAGCCAAAACACATATACCGAGACACAACACAACGCCTGAAAATCTATTTAACCGTAACATCACCGCATGTCATAATCCATCCATCTAAAGGCCGGCTCAAGCGTCGTCCTGTGATGTGGGCAAAAAAAAGAGAAGAATTTAAGGAAGTGGCCCCATTAATGTTTGTGTGTGTAATTTGAGTTTTTATTATAGGACGCGTACGCACTTCGCATTCCAGTAGATATTTTTTCGCCACATTGTGTCCTTGGAAAATTAACAACTGTCCCCAGACCCCGCGTGAGGCGCCGAGGGGTGAGTAATAAAAGTATTTCATCCTTTTATTTTGTCATACTTTGCTGATGTAATGGTTGCTTGTACATTATCCTCGTTGCTTGTCATCGCTGTGGTTTTTTTTTTCTCTCCTTTTTCGGGGGTGAATTGGTCTTTGCATAGACATTCGCCATTCGCCCAAGAACTGTCATAAAAAATTCTCGCCTTCGGTATAAACACGAAAGGACATAAAAAAACACTCATCGTGGTAATGAATTTCCATTCATTGTCGGAATGCTTTACACAAAGTGAGGTGGTCTTGTTTAAGGTTATACTTGGCTCGGCTGGAGCCATCCTTCTGTTGTCAGAAAGGACGCACTCTACCTACGGGTGTGTAGGTTGTTTAGAGGTATCGCCGTGCCGCCTCCATCTCGGTGTATTTGCTGACGGATGACTGCGTCATTGTCGGGTGATGTTTAAAGTGCGGTCGGACTATATGTTCGAAATGCCAAAAGGCAAGAAACAACCCTCCCGTATTTCTGGCGTCGTCGGTCGTCGCTGCTGGTTGTTGTTGACTTCAATAGGGCGAATGTCGCAGCACCAGCTGGTGCTGTACCACGAAAACCTCTGGTATTTCAGGGGCAAATAGAAAACTTTTGCAGCAGCGACTTCTGGAAAGTGCTCCTGCAAAAAGGTTATCTACTTGTTGATGATACCGATGTGTGGGTCGATGGGATGAGCACCAAGAGTTTTTGTGTGCTCACGAGCTCACTGGAGCGATTGCCAAAAATCATAGAAACATAAATGGTGCGGGCGCCTTCCTGTGCATGGCGTGGTTGTGTGTAGGCTGTGGTTTGCCAGAAGGATACATCCTCTGGATCTCTAGCAGTGCTGCTGCTAAATTGAATGTAATTGTGTTTGTTTCATTTAGCTAATTAGGGTAATATTTATCTCACTTGTTGTTGTCACTGGTGTTGCCGGATTTCTGGAGGCTGACTCGAGTGCTCTAATTAATGATATACAATTTAATCTTAGATAAGCGTAGATAGACAGATAGTTGGTGAGTCGCCCTTTAGCGCATCATTAACTTGGGTCTATTCATTGGAAATAATTACAGATGGGGATGGTTGGTTTATTGGCAGGTGGACAGGATGTGACCGCGAGGGTTCACTCCTGCTGAAGGGAAATCTGTTTTTTGATGACTAATTATTGGGGGAAGCATATAGGGCAGGATTTTTGTTGTTTCTGAAATTTGTGACGAAAGGCTTTTGGGAATGATTTCATCTTCAGTGAGGCGGCACTCGACCATGAGATTTTTTTTTCCGGGAAAGTTTTTATGACAGGGCGTAAAAAATATACAATGTTCGATTCGATTTCCATTTGAATGGGTTTCTGGG